>JAUCBJ010002054.1:0-74876 GCA_032718475.1 Nemertoderma westbladi | reverse complement strand
CCGAGCAGGATATCCATCCCCCGCCGTCTCTCGTCCACCCATTCGACCGCCGAAGCGGGAGTCGCCAACGTTGTAGCGGGCGGACGAGGGACAACGGGCGACAAATTGTGAATATTTCGCTCGGGGTCCAGGACCTGAACTGTCTCTCGGGCAGTTCTACGGGGCACAAGTAGCTTAGTGCTATGTAGAGGGAATTTATAGGTAGTCTCAGGGAGCACAGGTATGTCTATCACCGAAGGGGTGATTTCAAGAACAGGCCTAATTATTTCAGGCTCATCTACTATAGTAGGGAGTCTTTCTATTTTAATTATTTGGTCTGTGGGCTCTGTACTACCTAATTTGGTGTTATTTAGTTGCCTTCTAACAGCTGGAGGCAAATCAGGCAATTTCTGCCGGTGGAATGTTCTTTTACGTCTGCTTAGGCGAGATCGATTTCCTCCGCCTTCGGTGTCGGTGGTATCGCCTTCCTCAGATGATGTATACCCCTGTCTCTTGGGAGTAGATCGACTCATCATCTGCATATTGCTCGCTGTTAACTGTTTATTGAAGTTGTCTTGCCTCTCTTGAAGATTTTCCAACTCTAGTTGGGTTGCCTCTTCAGATGCCCTCCGTTCTGCTTCTGCCACTGCCTCTACCGCCTTTCTTTCAGCTGCTGCTTCTGCCAAGGTCGCCTTTGCTTCTGCTGCTGCCTCTGCCGCCTTTGCCTCTGCCGCTGCCGCTGCCGCTTTTGCCTCTGCTGCTGCCTCTGCTGCTGCCAATTTTCTTTCTGCTTCTGCAGCTACCACTGCTGCTTTCTTTCTGTCTTCTATACGTTTTTTCTTTACTTGTTCTTCTCTTTCTCTAGCGATGCGGAGTTGTTCATCGAATTTAGCTTGGTTCGCCGCTAACATATCCACATCAATCGCATCTAACACAAGTTTGGCTCCTTCGCTATTAGGGCTAAGTCCCTCTAGCCTTCTCCTCAACTCTTCATCTCCCACAAAACGCTGATAGTCTGACAGATAGATATCAATGGCATCCTTCTTATGCGGTTTCTCTGCCGTCGCTTCACTTTCCACTTGGGAAAAAGTAGCGTCTGTTGATTCTCCATGGGTTGAGCGCTCCTCCAACTGAGCCTTCCACTGAGCTGCTCCTTGAACCTGGCGACTCACCCGTTGAAACCAAGTCTTTACGGCAACTTGCAACGACGTGTCTTGTCTTCTTTTAGAAGCCTCCTCAAAGGCGGATAAGATTAGCCTAATTCGTAGAACTCTTTCTCAAACTTGATAAAGCAGCGATCCCTGCTCTTGAGGTCCTTGAGGTTGTTTAAACAGTTGTCTTTCTACTCGCTCCATAGAGCTGAAGAATCCCTGTGCGTATCCGGCTGCTGACCTCTTCCACACAGCTGGATCGATGGTTTCCTTGGCTACTCCCATCCGGTGTATGTCTTCCCAGGCAGCTTCTGATAAATCAAACGGGAGTCCGGGTCCGGGGAAGTTCCATTGCGACTCGACAATAGACTTCAATTCTTCACTAGTGTAGCCTGCGTAGCTATCTCTAGTTGACCGTTGACTTCTCGCCCAATCGATCTGGTGTTCTTCCACCGCGATCAATAACCCAGCGAGCACGGCTGCAGGAAGGATGAGAAGGGGATCCGTATAAACCGCATCCGTCATCTCTGCTCCGCTCTCGGGTGTCAGCTCTACAGTATCCTCACTACTGGAGCTGCTGGGCCGCTGAGGAATAAGTTCTTGACTAGCGGGTTGTTGCTGTTCCGCCGCTTGTTGGTCCCGCTTGACCTGAGCTCGGGTGCCTATGATAGACCTACGATGTTGGACCAGCCTAGGTTCTGTTATTACTACTGGAGGGATGACCTTCCTCACAGTGGGAGGTGAACTGGATTTACGACCAGACAGTTGTACGTCTCTATCTGAGTCGCAGATAGTTACATCTAATAAACTGTCTGACAGGTTCTGCTTAGTATCAGACATGACTATGTATACCGTTGAATGTCTACTGCTGTATTACAGTCTGAGTAAGTCTAGTAACTCAGTATTACCTGTTAGCCTAGTAATTAATTACCGGTACTGCTACTCAGTGTAGCGTGATATATATAATATATTAGAATACCGGTATACTTATAGTATATATAACTATATAAGTATTATTACAGACTAGGTTTATCACAGAATACCGGTATAATTTTAGCACAAATATATATAAATATATAATAGGCCTATCGGAATACCGGTATACAGCTTACAGTTTGTAGGATATATAATTCTGAAATAGAATTAATTACAAGTACCGGTATAATTTCAGCCTAGATTTATAGAAATAAAGATAATAGGCCTATCGTAAATACCGGTATATCAATTATTTCAAATAATTGAATTTCTGTTACTTTAGGGTTACTTGGTTACTTTACTTACTTTATTACCGTTATTTGAGCAGTAATCCAACTTATATTGAGACCTAATGGTTGTATGGTAGGCCTACGATTTATAAATCGTTAGATTTGATTTATAATATATATATACCCGTTTTAATGGGTTTTGTCAATGTTTGAAATAAATGTTATTATTTCTGGGGAGTAATCACTACACAAAGCGGTGCGCTTTCAGTGAAGTGTTACGTACAGGACACTAAAACAAATAATACTAATTTACCTAAGTTACTTAATACTACAAATTACGTACAATTTGGGTTGAGATTACAATCTCTAAATAAACACAAAATTTTACAAAAACACAAATACGAATTTTTAGGGTAATTTTACAAGAAGTCTACAAACCAGCCTAACAAAGGGTTAGAAAACTGGTTATTACACGGACAGGGTACTACGGTATTTGAAATAATAAGTAGTAGTAAATACACTGCGTTGTCTAGATAGGAAAATACCACCGCCTGACGACCTATAGCCGTATCGCTATAGGTTCTACGTTATGTATCACGGAGTGTTCCTACCTAGAAGTTAATAGAGCTAATCGAATGTGCCTATCAACCACTTTACAACACAAATATAATGCCTACAATAATTACTTCGGAAAGTACTGTACACTAAACCCTAAATTAGGTACGAGTACTTGTATAACAAATAATCAGTAGTTAAATATACTTGAACAGCTAAAAGAACCACGGCATCTGCTGGAGTGACCGATGCACAAAATCACCAGTCTTTACCTACGCCGAGCAGCCCGTGTAGTACCGAGGTTAATTTAACTATAGCGGTATGTATAACAAACACAATTACTGTAGGAACAAACTTGGGGACTTGAATGTTGCGAATAATCGCATAAACTCTGAATAATAAATATTACGCTACGCGTACAAACTACTCAAACAAAATACAGACCGAACACTGACAGACTACTATCAAGCCTAAACAAACTACGGTATATGCAGACTCCGAAATGATTAGGGAGTATGCGCTCTAACCCAGTAGTGCGACTTATTCTTTAGTTGGGGGTTTACCTTACAGCGTTCGCTGCCCCTACTGCCTAATCGTACTTAATCGGACAGATGATCTACACACGCGGCAATCCGTTCAGACCTAATAACAGCCAGACAACTATCCAGCCTACAAATTATTTAAATAAAATTATACGCTACCCGTACAGACTTACACAAACAAAGTACAGACTAAACGATGGCAGACTACTCTCAAGCCTAAATAAACTACAGGACATGCAGACTCCGAAATGATTAGGGAGTATGCGCTCTAACCCAGTAGTGCGACTTATTCTTTAGTTGGGGGTTTACCTTACCGCATTGGCTGCCCCTACTTCCTAACCGTACTTAATCGGACAAGTGCTCTACACACACTGCAATTCGTTCGGACTTAACAGCAATCAGACAACAGCTCAGCCTACAAATTGTCTGTACAATCTGATCAGGTTTACACGCCTTCTGTTCAATACTGGCCTACAAACAAATAAAACTGACAGAAATAGGCCTAAGTAAAATCCCAATAAAAACCAGGCGTCCCCGATTAATTATTAAGACCTACCGGCATATATAATCAAATCGAATAATACTGCTGTACTTATACGGAAGTAGGTACCGGTCCGGATGATCAGGCAGTCAGGCCTACTGGTTACCGGTCGACCGGTACTTTCGACTTTATTGCTTACTGCAATAAAGAAGCTATATCCTTTAATGTTCGCGCTTTCAGACCTTTGGCAGTTTAACCCACCAAATTAAGATGTCTTCTAGATATTAAATCTGCTTTTAGTCTATGACAAGTATTTGATTCACTACACTAGTCGAAACCAATCCGTGCGCGACCATTCACCCGCTGGATATTCCCGGGAGATTGGGTTCGACGGTTTAATTTTTATTGCTATGTAAGCCTAATGTATTATTCGACTGACAGTATTATATAATCTCTGACAATATTATTCACCTTCGGTAATATTAACAGTTCCTTTAGGACGTGGCGCTTTATCTACATAAACAGAGTTATGACTTAAACTACTCACAACGATATGGCTTAATTATAATTCACATATATGGCGCATTCTTTAGGAATTGCTTCTTTAACAGACTCACTCATACACAATGCTGCACAATACTGCACACTAATCTGCCAATCTTCACTGATTTTAGTCACATATAAAAGGAACACAGGCTGACTCATGTAGGGTCTATCAAATAACATTAGATTCACTTCAAACCACTTTAACATAAGTCACAATCGTTATTGGTAACCTTTCTCTCTTACCTTCGGTATATCAAGAATATTGGGTTGCGGGGTTATTTATCGTTATTCCAAATATAATTATTCATCAACCATATTATGAAGAACTGACAGCAAATAGCAGTATAAAACAACAAGTCAGTACCGGTATGTCAGCAATGAGATATAGGCATGTTAAAGGATATATGCCCTTTATAATTAAACCTACTAGTGTACGACTAAAAAGCAGTACAGCACAAAATACTTCCAAGCCGTTCTTTCTTTGGCTCAAGACTGAATGTAAACACTGCACATAGGCATTGCGTCATTTCTCGGAAATTTTCTGTACAAGGAGCCACAAAAACGCTCTAATTGGCTGACTGAACTGAGAGACGCCGTAGAACAAAGGAAATCAACACGTATGAATGTCAGCTGTTAACCGTAGTCATAGTAACTACTGTTCAAGAGTAGCTATCACCCCTTTGCGTCACGAATTGCCATAGAATCATAAAATATGCCTTTCACAGTACACATACGGAGGAAATAGGTCTTAGATCCTCTAAAAACACCGATACAGCAATAATACGGTCTCTTACACTTATTAAATCAACTACAGAGTATTTTAATGTAAAAGATAATAAAAATAACGGGGCAATTCAGCAAAGGCTTTTACAGAATTCGCGAAGGTTATCACTTTCCTACATTTCGCCCTCTAGCGGCAGACTCGAAAACTCCGGACCGATTACTGTTTCACAAAGACTTAGGATGTCTTCTAGTACATATATGACAAGTTTCAGCGTAATCAGATCATAAACAACTAAATGGAAGAATAATTTCACATTCGGGACATTTCGCCCTCTAGCGGCAGACTGGAGAACTGCAGACAGATTAGCCTCCTTTGAAATTTACAGCTAATGGTCTAGTACATACTTCCCAAGTTTCAGCTTAAACGGATTAAAAGCAAAGAAATGGGTGGCCATTTAATGTTTAGACATGTGGCCCTCTACCGGCAGACTGGAAAACTTCAGACCGATTACAATCCACACAAAGACTCAGGATGTCATCTAGTACATATATGACAAGTTTCAGCGTAATCAGATCATAAACAACTAAATGGAAGAATAATTTCACATTCGGGACATTTCGCCCTCTAGCGGCAGACTGGAGAACTGCAGACAGATTAGCCTCCTTTGAAATTTACAGCTAATGGTCTAGTACATACTTCCCAAGTTTCAGCTTAAACGGATTAAAAGCAAAGAAATGGGTGGCCTTTTAATGTTTAGACATGTGGCCCTCTAGCGGGAGACCATTGCACTGATGGTGTCTGAAAGTCTCTCAAAAATCTCAACTTTTGCTCATATTGATACCTACAAATTTTCAACGTGGCAGCTTTAAATCCGACAAAGTTATTAGCATGTCAAAATCGTAACGACGACGATGACGACAACGACGACGACGACGACGACGACGACAACGACGATGACGACGACGACGACAACTATTTGCATAAATTGACCCACCCCCTAACAGTGTCAATTCGCTAAGGCTCCGCCAACTTCGTGGCTCGCCCCACAGTGGTGCAGATTGCAGAAACCTGGTGCGGCCAGTGGTGCAGACACTGGTGCAGACAGTGGTGCAGCGTGCAGACAGTGGTGCAGCGTGCAGACAGTGGTGCAGACACCTGGTGCGGACAGTGGTGCAGACAGTGGTGCAGACAGTGGTGCAGACAGTGGTGCAGACAGTGGTGCAGACACTGGTGCAGACAGTGGTGCAGACATTGGTGCAGACAGACGTGCCGACACTGGTGCAGACAGTGGTTCAGCCACTTGTGCAGACAGTGCTGCAGACACTTGTGCAGACAGTGGTGCAGACACCTGGTGAAAATACTGAAATACCAGAGTACCACAAAACACAATACCACCAGGCACTATTATATTATATTTTATCATAGACTTTATTATCTACAAATATGCGAGTAACTACTGAAAGGTTCTACATGAAGTAGGGAGGACGTATGTAGTACAAGCTGACAAGTCGAGGTGCGTGCGGGTGAATGTGCCCTGATTACAAATAATTATAAGAGGTGTGTACGAAAGTAATTAAGTGCAGACTGCACCAGGTGCCTGCACCACTGTCTGCTCCACTGCCTGCACCAGTGTCTGCACCACTGTCTGCCCCAGTGTCTGCACCCCTGTCTGCACCAGTGTCTGCACCACTATCTGCACCACTGTCTGCACCACCGTCTGCACAACTGTCTGCACCACTGACTGCACCACTGTCTGCACCAGTGTCTGACCACTGTATGCACCAGTGTCTGCAACACTGTCTGCACCAGTGTCTGCAGCACTGTCTGCACCAGGTGTCTGCACCAGTGTCTGCACCACTCTGCACCAGTGCGTGCACCACTGTCTGCACCAGGTGTCTGCACCACTGTCTGCATCTCTGTCTGCACCACTGTCTGCATCTCTGTCTGCACCACTGTCTGCACCACTGTCTGCTCTGCACCAGTGTCTGCTTAACGTTTACACTCCAAAATTAATTAGTACAACCTGACAACGATGGACAGATTGATTAGTCTTACTGTCTTCTGGTCTTAGCTCAATCAGTCAATGTAATATTTGGAATATTTAGCAAAGTTTGCTCCGGGCTTCTGCAGTATCAATTGCAGAAGCCGAACCGAACCGAAATTGCCAAACTTCGGCCCGAACCGAACCGAAGCCGAAGGTTCTGTTGAGCCCTAACCATGACAACTATGAGAATTACATCGTCGAAATTAATTGTACAGTAAATTTATGAAATTTTGGAAACGTATCCGTAAATTGCGTGTTCCCATTGTTGCAAAATTAGAAAACTCTGTAATTATATTGTCCTTAAGCATAATTGTTTTTTTCTAGATTCGGCATTGGAGTGGAATAGTAGTTGGCCTGTAACCTAGTTAATAAGAAAATAGTATCACCTATAATCTTTCTTCAGTTTAAATATGGTTACTATAATTTTAATTTTAATATTTATTTGTATTTGTATTTAATTTTAATTTATTTAATTGTATTTATTACTTTTACTTTAATTAATTTATTTCTATTTTTAGATTTACCAATAAATATTTTTTATTACTTACCGAATGACGTCATTATTGGCATATACTTTCAGCTCACTATACTTACTTAGCCCTAGGGTATACAGGTCCTACTAGTAACTAATTACTCTTATCTATCTTGACCCCCATTTAGCTTTAACCAAGCAACAGGTTTTTAATAATAGTTGTATCCAAGCGCCCCGCCCCCTCTCGTGACACCTCTGATTACTAATTACTCTTACCTATATCCAGCCCCCTGAAGTTCCCCAGTCTGCCGCTAGAGGGCGTATTATCTGAAAATTAACATCTTCTATAACTTTGTTATGTACAATCCGCTTATGTTTAAACTCGGTAGGCATCTACTATATCATAGGCTACATCTTTTATAGAGTCGCAGAGTAATCTGAAGTTCCCCAGTCTGCCGCTAGATGGCGAATTGTCTCAAAGTGAAAACATGATTTCATTTGATTGTTTTTAATCCGCTTAGGCTAAAACTTAGTAGGCATCTACTATGGCATAGGCTATACTTTACCGATGAGTTTGACCAGCCCGGAGTTCTCCAGTCTACCGCTAGGGGGCGAAATGTTTGATAGTGAAAACCTGATTTCATTTGATTGTTTTTAAAAAATTTAGGCTGAAACTTAGTAGACATCTACTATATCATAGGCTATACTTTACTGAGGAGGTTGATCGACCCGCAGTTCTCCATTCTGCTGCTAAAGACTCGGATTTAAGACCTGAGGCACTTCTAAAGTCTCGAGTTATAGGTTTGAGCCACAGACTATGCCTCACTGACTCTCAGACTATGCCTCACACTGAGGCACAAACTATACCTCACTGAGGCACAGACTATGCCTCATTGAGGCACATGCCTCACTGAGGCTCAGACTATGCGTCACACTGAGGCACAGACTATGCCTCACTGAGGCACAGACTATGCCTCACTGAGGCACAGACTATGCATCACTGAGGCACAGACTATGCCTCACTGATGCACAGACTATGCCTCACTGAGGCATTGATGCATAGACTATGCCTCAATGAGACATAGACTTTGCCTCACTGAGGCATAGACTATGCCTCACTGAGGCACAGACTATGCCTCACTGAGGCACAGACTATGCCTCACTGAGGCACAGACTATGCCTCACTGAGGCACAGACTATGCCTCACTGAGGCACAGACTATGCCTCACGGAGGCACTGAGGCTCAGATTAAGGGTCTAGGGCCTTCAAGCTGATCATTTGCTTAGTTTTCTAATTAGAAGGTCGTGAGTTCGAACCCTAGAAGAGCATTATTCTATTGTCTTACTCTGTTATAAATATTGTGTGTAAATACATTTATAATACTAATATAATTGTTATGGATAAATAGTCCTAATACTAATGTAATTATTATGGATAAATAGTCCTAATACTAATATAATTATTATGGATAAATAGCCCTAATACTATTATGAAAGGAACTCAAACAAACAAATGTTAATAGTGTCCTCCTGCGCGGGCAGATACTGTGCGAGAGTTTTTTTTTATCATAGGTCTTCGAAAATAAGTAAAAGCTGGTCATCTTCCTCATTATCCAACTGTTTCCTAATTTTATTCAATTGTTCATTAATTTTCAATAATTAACTTTTATTTCCAAGGACTTATCTTAATATCTCTTCTCTATTTTCTTAATTTTCTTCCATTTGTTTAATACATTTGCGCATTTGATTTTTGTTTACTAATATTTGTCTCAATTTTCATATTTTCTTCATTTTCTTCTAAATGTTTAATAAATTTCTGTAATTTAATTTTACTTCCTAGAACTTGGGTCAATGTCGCCTCTTTATTTTCTTCATATTTTCCTTCAAATGTTTAATAATAGAGAGAGAGGGAGGGAAGAGGGAGGGAATAACATCAGGCGGACTCGCAGATAACCCCGTTAGTATCAAGAATCAAGACTTTTGCTAACAAAGTAGAGAAAGCGCTAATAGTGTTAAAGACTCTAGATGCACCATACGAACTCTATGCATTGAACAACATCACCACGATAGCGCAGGCACTACCGATTTGGCTAAGAAACAAATGGAGAAAGATCACTTTCTCCACTCGAGAAAGGAAATGTGCCGAGCCAGGGTTGGAGGAAATGTCGAACTTCCTTAACTACGAGGCGGAGCTAACAACGGATCCAGTCTATAGTGAGGACAGTCTAGGCAAGGCACCGAAAACTGAGTACAGCCGACCTAAACCCGAACATAGTGCGGCGAATGCACTTCCGAAGGTGAGGCAGTCGCTACCGTATGCGGCCACACAGGGGACTTCAAGTCCACAGAGAGCTGGGAGTAGAGCCACACCGTGGAAAAGACAGAAACAAATTAACAACACGAACAAATACAAACCCAATACCCCCAGTAGGCCAAGTCCAAATAACCAAAACACTAAACCGCTGGATATGAATCTAAGCGCAATACGTGAAGTGCTATATAAGGAACACTACAACCCCGAATACAAATGCCAACTACATAGGTTCGTTACACATAAGACGTAAACACGTTACACGTAAACATTGGCAGGTGTTGCTTAAACAACATCGGATAGCCTACACGGGTAAGAACGGACTATGTCATCGATGAGCGGTAGGAGGACACAGGAAGGATGAGTGCCAGGAACCGCCAATCAAATATGCCGAGACTGATGAGACTGGAGGCCAGACGATGGCGACAAGCACCATGGGAGCAAAGAGGAGGGGAATGGTAGTACCAGTGAGGATAACAGGGGAGAACGAGCTATCGGTTACAATGCTAATGCTGGTTGATAGTCCGATGTCCGATGTGTGGACTGTCCGATGGCCCACGAGAGACTACAGACCGTCTTCAGCGAGGATAGGGAGCGAGATCCGGTGGCCATTCTCACACCATTCCGATGGATGCTCAGTGGCCTAATTAAGACAAGAATCCCGCTCAGCGTGTCCGAATCCTCAGGGTGCATGTTCGCGGGAACAATGAGGGAAATGAAGAATGAGTGAGCATAGGAGCAACTCAGGAGGCTGCTACGGCAAGACTTCGAGGGGCTGAAGGAGGCCGGGGTGGGAACCTCGGTGGAGGACAAGCAGGCGCAGGAGAGTGTCAGGAACTCGATGAAATGCGAGGGGGGGCAATATACCATAGGGATGGTATGGAAGCAGCCGAAGTTGCCCCTACCAGACAATAAAAGGATGGTCTTGACGAGGCTTCGAAAATTAAAGCAAACGCTTAGATGGAGCCCCGAAAAGAATGAATACATCCACAAGACCATCAAGAAGTACGTGGATCGAGGATGGGCTGTGGAACTACCGGTGGATGAACCAAATACCAATAGGACCTACTATTTGCCACTTCATGTGGCTCTGGACCCTAAGAAGGGCAAGTTAAGAATGGTGGTCGACGCATCTGCCAAGACAAATGGCAAGAGTCTGAATGACTACCTACTGGATGGCCTCAATATCTACAACTCTGGGATAGAGGTCCTGTTAAGGTTCAGAAGTGGAAAACACGCCTTCATGTGCGATATAGATGGCATGTTTAACCAAGAGCGAGTGACAGAGGAGGATAGCGATAGTCAGCACTTCCTGTGGTACAACGGCGACAAAGAACCGTTGGAGATACCAATGTATAAGATGGTAGTGCAGAATATAGGGGCCAAGTCGTCCTCATTTACCACAACTACAGCCGTAAGACACACGGTGAAGGGCAAAGAGGGTGAATACAGTGTGAAGGCGATCAATATGATTCGACGTGGGTTCTACGTGGACGATGGGATGGGTTCTGGAAATTTGGTTAAAGAGATCCTCGATATAGGGCTCAAAGTTCGCGACATCCTGAAGGGATCAGGATTTAACCTTACAAAATTCCAGTCCAACTCTAGAGAATTTATGGAAGCCATATAAGATAAACTACCGGAGGTAAAGATAGATAAACCTATGACATTAAAGGAACAGATTATGGCGGTCAAGAGGATAGAATCGCAGCAGAAGTCACTAGGGATCGTATGAAAGTGGGAAACAGATGAGTTGGAGTATCAACTAAGTCAGGAGGGTGCCTGGATCCATACTATACGAGGCTATGTGTCATACATAACGAGGATTTATGATCCGCTAGGTCTAGCGTCCCCGTTATTAGTTACGGGGAAACAAGTATTGAAGAAGGTCTATAAGATAAAAGATGACTGGGAAGCGGAGGTCCAGTGGAGATAAGGAAACAGTGGGAAAAATGGAAAGGGAGCCTCGAAGAAATGGGGACTTATAGTATGCCACGTGTATACTTCCCAGATGGGGACATGACCGATTTAGAACTACACACGTTCTCCGATGCATCCCTGGAAGCATATGGTGCGGCACTTTATTTGGTACAGCGGAAGGGGACTCATGAGCCCAGGCTTGCATTTAGTAAAGCGAGGTCGACGCCACCATATTCAGCATCAGTGCCGAAACTCGAGCTAATGGATGCAAGATTAGGAGTGAGAGCGACAGCATACTTGGTGGACACGATACCAAATATAGTAGAGACGCACTACTGGACAGATTCCATGGTAGTGTTGCCTAACGAGAAGACGCGTTATCCCATATTTGTGGCGAACAGAGTGGATGAGATAAGAGCAACGTCAGACTTGGAGAAATGGCACTACTGCCCAACTGACGACAATCCAGCGGATCTGCTATCGAGGGGCGTTGTACGCCACGCTTTCTCATGGAAGCAGGAGTTGTGGCAGCATGGCCCACACTTCCTTAATGATAGGTTGAGCTGGCTGCCGATGAGAAAGGTAGACCCAACTACAGAGGAAGTGACAGTGGGGGAGTCGGGAGAGGAATCAGAGGGGGAGGAAATATTTAGTCAACTAGTGAGGGAGGTTAAGGAGGCGCCACTGCGATCAAACCCGATAAAGTCGTGCAATAACCCAATGGATAGGTTGCTCAGTTACAGCTCCAGCTGGTACAAGACGAAGAAGCTAGTAGCATATCTGAGGAGAATTCCTTAGGGGAGCTGGTAAGGATGCCAAAACGAGACCCACCATCGATCTGGAAGGAGCGGCCAAAGCCCTGATACAATACGAGCAAAGGAAGGGATACGGAGACGAAGTAAACTGCGTCAGCAAACAACAACGCATTCGTCAAAACAGCGAGCTCAACACGCTGTCACCACAATTAGATAAGGATGGGATCCTAGTCATGAACTCCAGGGTGGAAAACAACATCAGCCCCGTGATCCCACCAAAACCAATAATAATCCCCAACAAGTCACCAATAGTCCACCAGATCATATGGGATGCCCATAAGTCCATACTACACAGTGGTACCAACCATACCCTGACAGAGATTCGGAAGATATTCTCGGTAATCCAGCTCAGAAAGATGGTGAAGACGGTAGTGGGGCAATGCCAGACCTGCCGATGGATGAAGAAGGAGAGGGCCATACAGGAGATGGCGCCATTGCCGACCAATAGGGTAAGGCATCACGACCCACCGTTCACACACGGCGGCATGGACATGTTTGGGCCGATTAAAATAAAGGTGATGCGGCATACGGAGAAACGCTACGGCATTATCTTCGTCTGCAATAATACGAGGGCTATGTGGGGATAGAACTTGCTCAAGACGCCACGGCGTCGGCATTTATTAATGCGCTGGGGAGGTTCGTGACCCGCAGAGGAGGAACAGTGGAGGTACCCTACTCAGACAATGGCACTAACTTCGTGGGCACGGAAAACGAGTTAGCGGAGGCCCTTGACATTCTGGAGGGCAAAGATGTCAAGGCGGCGATGAGGAAACACCTAATGAGGTGGGAGAGGAGAACTCCATACGCGCCACATACACTGGGATGTGTAGAGCGACTTTTGGGAAGCTCCAAACAACTTATGCCCAAGCTGATGAATAACCATATGGTCACTGAGGATGTACTAAGGACAGTGCTGGCGAAATGCGAGGGAATTATCAACAGCTGCCCGCTGTATCCGAGAATGACGATCCAGAATCGCTGGACGTCCTAACACCAGCACACCTGCTGATGGAGAGACCAGCGACGATTGACATGCGAAACGTCGATCCAGATGATATACATTCGCGTCAAAGCTGGAAGGTGGCTAAGGCGATAAGTGCAGAGTATTGGGCAAGGTGGATCCGAGAGTACCTTCCAACACTGCACAAAAGGAGTAAATAGAGGAACAACCAGAGGGAGCTAAGGAAGGGTGACTTGATAATCGTCATAGATGATATGATTATCAACAATCACAGGAGGTTGGCTAGGGTAGTGGAGACCTACCCCGCCAAAGACGGAAGAATTAGATCTGTGGAAGTGAGGATCAGAGGGAAGATAGGGGCCAAAGATAGGAAGACCTACAGGAGGGCGGTAGGGAAGTGTTGCCTATTGGAGGGATCGCCCTAAACTTGAGTCGTCCAATATATTGGACTGATTTTTTGCTTATGTATGCATACCATAATAGAAGGGTACACAGTACCATAAGTACGTAATACGTGCTATTGTGGGCACTGAGGGTGCCACATGAGGAGTTGAAGGGGAGGTATGTACGCATACCGTAGTAGAGGGGTATATAGTACCGTAAATTTGTGGGCACTGAGGGCACCATGTGAGGATTTGTGGGAGGGTATATACGCATACCATAGTAGAAGGGTACATAGTACCATAAATACATAATACATACAATAGTGGGCACTGGGGGCTCCATGTGAGGAGTTGGGGGGGGGGGGGGGGGGGGTATGTACCCATACTGTAGCAGAAGCGTACACAGTACCATAATGAGGATTAGGAGGGGTATATATATATTGCATACGTCTGATGGGCACAATGTGCCAACGTACGTAATAAATACCAACATAAGCCGGGTCAATGGGACCAATACCACGTAATACGTACTATTGTGGGCACTGAGGGCACCACGTGAGGAGTCGAGGGGGGTATGTATGCATAGTAGAATAGACCGTGTAGGCCGCATGAACTAGATTACTGTAGCACATAGCCCGTAGTACAGACTTAGGGTATTGTTACAGAGCCAGGAAATTGTCTGGTAGGAAGCTAGCAAGACAATAAGAAAACTGTAGCTAGTCTTCTCTGTATACAAGTAGGAACGGATTGCTTAGGTAGTGATCAAGTAGCAGATAGGATAATAGCACATGTAGGGGAGAATATAAATAATAACAAAATTAACAAATTATAGCAACTGGGGAAGAAAATTCTAGAATCATTAATAAAAAGCAACGGACAAAATTGTAAATTAAGGAAAAAATTGGCACATAAGGGGAATATTTGTACAAAACGTAGTAAAAGGGACAGATAGGATGTAGGCCATCGCTGATCGGGACTAATAAGATTCTATTTAGTAACCCTCTTACCTAACTGAGCCTTTCTAAGGCCCCACCAGTTCGGTGAGAGTGAGTAGATTCATGATGGCGGAGAAACTAGTGAAGAAGAGGAAATCGGAGAAGAGTAGAAAGGAGTTGCTAGTGGACTTCATGCAGAGGCATCCGGAGAACAAGATGAAGGGATACTACAAACCACTCCCGAAGGGTCACAAAGCGCACGCGCTACTGGATCAGTTTAGAGAGATGCACGAGCGATGACTAGTCGAGACCTATGGGACGCCGTCATTGGACAACGCGATCGACGAGCATCTTCGCTATGTTGTAAAGGGGGACGAAGCTAAGTTCGAGATACCAAAGTACCCGAGGAAACCACCGAGGAAGGAGTGGAGGACATTTGTAGATTCCATGGAGAAGGGTGGATACATGGTCCTAGATGATGAAGGGACTGTGGAGGACGACGAGGGCTCGAGAAGGGGGTCGGGAGGATCGGCTAGAACCATATTGCTGCACTTAGCAGCTCCGAACAGAGATATCTTTCTATTCGACCTAGGGACCTACGGAAAGAAGAGCGAGCCGAAGTTAAACCGGTTGCCGAACGCTGTGCAGGAGCTAGTAAGACTGAAGACTACAGTCAAGTGGGATCGGCGATACGCGGCGACACGGTCAGAATTATTGGACCGGGCATCCCCAATTTTCTGGACATGCAGGTAGTCTACATGGCTATGACAAAACCAGAGGGATTGGGATTGGTGGACAACACGGGACATTACGGAGCTGTGGTGATGGGCCAACTCGTCTGCCACAAGCCGATGGACTGGAACAAGTTCTGGGAGGAATACCGAGCGGAACTTGCGAACTCGCTCAAGTGGGGAGCGAGACTGGGGAAGGAGGAACTATATCACTTCCGGAAGGGAGCGATAAAGATATAGTCAGAAGAGATATATCCTACAAGATGACTGGATAATGATAGGTTTACTAAACCTATTCATCACGGTAACTATCGGGAGGGAGCCGACGGCGTTGCTACTATCGGGATCACCTCTGAACCACAGGAGAGTTTTTAAGGTGGCCCTAGAAGGTCTTGTAGACCACCTGGGGCTGAAGGGCGAGTTGTTATATTACAATACCCGACATCTGGTGGACAGAGAGGTAGATACACCAGGGAGGCAGCGGTCAGAGAGGCAGATATAAGGGGAGAGGAGTATGAGTTCGAAGCCCATGATTTGTACGAGCTGAGGTGGGGATCGGAGGCCTCGGGCGAGTTTCGGCTGGGGGACGAACTGGGTTGGATGGAAGAGACACCGACACAGTCTACATCGGGGCTGCAAAGAATGCCCATGCCTGCAGGCTCTGAGGGAGACATCGGAAGGAAGAGACCGATGGAGGTAGAAGGGTGGAAGGCCATGGGTGGATACCAGGGCAGGAAGGGACACAGGGGATTAACTGGGATCCCGGGTTTGGATCCGCTCCCGGCAGGGGAGGAGGAGGGGGACGAGTTTGGGGAGATGCCACCGATAGCGAGGATTGCGCCCCCGGCAGGGGAAGAGGAGGAGGACGAGTTTGGGGCGATGCCACCGATAGCGAGAATCGGCCACTCGGACACGGACTGGGTGGATGGAAGAGTGGTGACAGCCAGCGGGGCGAGAGCCTTCTGGGACAAACCTGGTAAGCGGACCTGGGAGCACGGGGAGCCAGCAATGGACTTCACGGCGAGTACGATCCGACTTGGCGAGCAACCGGTGACGGCAACACGGGTAGTGTTTGGAGAAACGATGCCGAGGGTGGAGGAGGACATCGATATGGGTAGGGAAGACAACGTCCAGGTGTTTACCTACCAGCGGCTCCACAGACCCAGGAGGCGATGTGGAGCCAAGGACGACTTGGGGCGAGAGACAATGATACACAGTTGCGATTACTGTGGGAGATTAACCCATCAGCAAAAGAACTGTCTATACCGTTACCAAAAGGGGATGGCGTGTCTTTACTGCCGCGAGTCTACACACAGGATGGGCGAGTGCTTGAGGTTGCACAACAGGTGTTCAAAGTGCAAGTTTAGGGGGCACTTTGAGCGCCAGTGCGACTGGATGGTTGATAAGGAGAAATTCCGCATTTTCGAGGAGTGGGCCGACGTAGGGGTCATGACATGACAAAGAATGAAGGCCCAGGAGTTTCGGTGGGATTTCTTCAACATTAATATAGAAGCCCACAAGCAGATCACCAAGAGGAGACTACCATTCACATATAAGGAGGTAGCGACAGCGGCATCATACGGAGGGGTCATCAAAACCCAAAGATATCTGCACAGATGGTCACCAGAAAATAGGATCGAATTCAGGGACTTTCTGGTGGAACACGTGCCGCATGCGATGAAGATGATCTTGTGGGATGCTACCAGCGGGAGACAGGAGGGACACTCAGTGGGACCACCTGTGAAGCGATACCGTGAGTTAATAACACACAACGAACCAACAACGGGGCTTGGTAAGACGGTGTCAGCAAGGATGAGTAGCCTCAAGGGTAAACAGGAAGGCAGGAAGCGACCCAGACAGGACGACGATAGGGGCAAGGAACTTA
Source organism: Nemertoderma westbladi (assembly GCA_032718475.1). Taxonomy (NCBI): domain Eukaryota; kingdom Metazoa; phylum Xenacoelomorpha; order Nemertodermatida; family Nemertodermatidae; genus Nemertoderma; species Nemertoderma westbladi. The sequence continues at coordinate 57,237 of JAUCBJ010002054.1, read as the reverse complement.
GATGGTTCCCGGAGGGTGCGGGAGGAATGATGTAGAACTCTAGGACAAGTGATGTCAATGTGCTTGGAAGGCACCACATGGACAGACCAGTACAAACAACTCCCCTTTGCACTTCCGTGATGCCTGTGTGGTTATTCTGATGGGGTATCCCGGTTCAATTTGGCCCAAACCCAAGTACAGGAAATAGTTAAAGCACCAGTTAACCTAATGGAATTGTGTACATCAACCTAATGAGACCCCCCTCCCCTTGTGGCTTGCCCAGTCCAACTTACTGCCCTTATGTTTCACTCGTGTTGTGTAACATCATCCATCCATTTTGGGCTCCTGCAGTCGGCCGGTACGGCTCGACCTCCTCACTCCATAATTATTAGACGGAGAATGTGCCTCTCATGTTAAAACAATGGGGTTTTAATTCCGAACCGATCACTGGATGTCTTTATCGCATACTGATTTGCAAAATTACCAACACAAACAAATAATTGGGGTTAATACATATTTATAGATACGAATACATTTTACGGTACAAAATCAGAATTGGATATAAGATAAATTCAATACAATCAATAACAAATTCAATATAAAATCTTGAAGAGTAATACTGTAAGAATATAGGTCTGTTTTGCAACCATATAATAACAAAACTGGTTTTTACCGGTTCCAGTAAGTTCTCGTTGATATTGCATAAAATTCAGTAAACCGGTTTTTACTTGGATATGAGAAGCTACTAGCTTTCTTATTCGTCCAGCAAACAGATAAATGGCCAATCACAGCGCCCTTCTTTTCACCTACATGGAATGGGCCTGGTGCATGCGCATAACTGAACAGTATCTAAATCAATTTAGAAGGGCCACCCGTTTAGGTAGAAATGTATTGGCACAAAATAAATGAGTTTTTTCCTGTATTGCTACTGCAGTACGTACAGAGTTTAACACCGCCCCGGAAAACATCAACAGCGATATTATGATTGTCGCAAGATGTTTTCCCCAAATATAACCTTCATATAACCTATATTATGCACAATTCAATTCTAAAATACTTATTCCAAATTAAACTGACCTATATTAAGCACAATTCAATTAACTAAAAATACTTATTCCAAATTAAACTATCATAACATGACGGGTGGGTCTTGACGTATGAACACAAAATAATTCTAAAATATACTTAAATACTTCATTCATAATGACTATCATAAAAAATCAAAAAATAAAGTTTCTGCTGAATTTGCAAAAAAAAAAAATTATCTTTCTTACAGAATCGAACCTGGACATATTACTTTCAAAGTCCGGCGCTCTACCGAATGAGCTATCATGCTACGCAAGATAAAGTGTTAAATATAGTATGAAGATAATAAAGCCTTTCTTTCAATATAATAATTTTATCTTCTTTCGGGTGACAAACATATTGCCTGGTTGCTTAGTAACACTATAAACAATAACACTATAATGATATGTTGGAGGAAAATGATTCAAAGAAATAACACATATTTGTTGTACAGTGCAATCAAGTTTACAAAATATATACTATCATTGAAAATAAAGCAAATTTACTGAATGCACAATAATTATGTAATAACAGGATCCCCTTTACATATCCCCCCCCCCTTTTTTTTTTTGATTATAGAGCAAATCGTATCACCTTCAGGTCTTGGGTGGGCATCGGGCAAACATGTCTTTGAGTCTCAGAGTTTACTTGATTCTTAGATATGGAAATTTTCCCGTGCAGGTTTACGACATCGGCAATGACCAATCGCTATACCTGCCGCCGCAGATGGCGTTCTATCCCTTTGTGCTTTACCACGCCCCAAGACTTGGCCCCGGAAGTCTCTGTGTTGCGCCAACCACCGTCCTGACCGTACATTTCGAATAACCTTCTTCGGATAGGATTCAGCTCCCGGTTTAACCGTCGCCGCGCATTTCTCAATGACTTCTTCGACGCAAGAATCAACGAGCTGTTTATGTTTATATAGAATTTCATTCCTACATCCCGATCTATTGAAGGGTTTCTTTACACAATTATGGTAATTCCAACCAAATAGCGGTTCGATTTCATTATAATGGTCGCTAACAATGGAGACATAGTAGCCAGCCATATCATTACGTAGTATATAACATTCCAAGTAGAGATATAGGTTTATTACAATTTAACTGTGAATCATCAATCCCAAAGTTAATTTATTTCCCTTCCCAACCTTGGTCGATACAATTTTTTCGGTAGGTCAGCCTTTAACGTCAAATTAAATTTGGGAACACCTAATTTCCCTCCCAATTAAAATAAACGCCAGAATGGATGAATATGATATTATTATGTTTCACAACTTTATGAATGAAACAACCAATATAAGATCTGTGCGCATGTTGGTCCGCCCCATGGTCCGTTTCAACAACGCCGCGACAGCACGCACTACTCTGGACAGTCGCATTATCGACCAATTGTACATATGGGAATCTAATGGCTGGTTTGAATTTTTGCTATACCGCTACATAACTTTGGTGTTGTTTGTTCCAGGTTTGTTATTTCTTTATTTCAGGGAGAGACTTTAATTTTCGGAAAACTTTATATAAATTAAATATAAATTAAATTTTCAAAAAATTAAATGCTTACGAATTCTCAACAAAAAACATACTTATTTTTTCAAATATAACACATGAGGCAGTGGAATTACAGGTTCCAGAATACACCGCCCCAATATACGTTGAACTCGTATTTTTTAAACTTACATGGAATTGCATATACACAATTATGTAATTTGTTATTATTTTGTGATTAATTTGTGGGCGCTTTGCCCGCTTCATTTTGAACTTTCTTTTTCTTAGGGATGATATAGTCCCCGTGTTCGTAGCGTGCTTCTTCCAACAATACTAATTGTTGGATTGGCCGCAGTAGAAGGTCATTTTTGATACTTTTAACTGAAACAGTTCTTATTATTCCATTTTGGGATGGATGTGTTTTCACAACGACCCCTGTTAACCACTCGCGCCGTTTCATGTCCTCATCTGCGATGAGGACCATGTCACCACGCTTCAGATTTCGAGTTTGTTTATACCATTTTGATCTTTGTGAAAGAGTCGGTAGGTAGTATTTGATCCATAACTCCCAGAAGTTATTGGTCAGATATTGATTAACCTCCCAACTTTTCTTACTGTAGAGATCTCTCCTGTCATGTACAGACACTGGTAGTAAGGGTGTAGGTGCTTGCATAAGTAAGTGATTTGGCGTCAATGTCACCTTATTGTCATTCTTGTCTGTGATAATGGTTAAGGGTCTAGAATTCAACATCGACTCGATTTCGGCCAATAAGGTAACAAATTCATCGTCGTTTAGCACTTTGTTTACAGGAACAGTCTTATACATGGCAAGCTTGATAGATCGAATGATTCTTTCCCAGCTGCCACCTCGCCAGGGACTGTCTACTGTATTAAAGTGCCATTCGACTCTGTTGGGCAATAATTCCTTTGATATCTGGTCACAATCGATCTTGTCAAAGGTTTTCTTTATCTCATTATTGCCTCCCACAAAATTGGTACCCTTATCCGAATAGAATGCCTTTACCTGACCCCGTCTTGCCATGAATCGTCTTATGGCTAGTAACAGGGCATTTGTCGACAAATCTGCAACACGCTCGATATGGACGGCGCGGCAGGCCATACATATAAATATCAGACCCCATCGTTTTACGATGGAGCGAGCACGTTTGGTTTCAATTGGTCCAAAACAATCCAGGCCGGTGTTTGTGAATGGAGGTTGATAAGCCTCCACTCTTGCCAACGGTAGATTGCTCATTTCCTGTTCCATCAACCGTCTTTGCAATTTTTTGCAGGCGAAACAGTTGGATAGAACAGAAGTGAGGGCATTTGTCGGTTTAATTAGGACAAACCGCTGTCGAATGTCCGACAGACAATGTGATCGCCCTGCATGTCTTAGTCGAAGATGTGCGTCTAGTATTATTGCTCTTTGCAATTCGAAATCTGGTGGAATAATGATTGGGAATAAAAATCCAGTCTTGAAGTTGGTTGACTGAAGTCTTGAATTATGACATAAAAGACCTTGATGGATTGTTGGACTAAATTTTATTAATGTTGAAGAAGACTTTATGGATTTTCCACTGGAGATCAAATGGAATTCTCCCGCAAAGTGTTTCCATTGGAAATGTGTTAATAAATGATGTTCAGCGCAATCTATCTCTTGTAAAGTTAAACCGGGCCTTAACTTTATTCGTTCGCTTATTGGGTTTTTACAAGTTTGAAATACCTTTATACATCGTCGAATCCACGCTACTTTACGACATATGTCTAACCAGGATGAACTTAGTACAAGCAATCTGTCATAAACCGACCTTGAAGTTTCTAAAGATGGTTTTACAACATTGCGCGATAGTCTTGGAGCTGATACCTGAACAATTTTAGGAATTTCTATATTTATTTTATTTTCCATCAGATTTGGATTGTCAATGTCTGTTTTTGTCTCGGTTATGGTCAATGGAAGTCTAGACTGATTTACTATTGGTCTTGATATAACATTTACTGGTCTGGACAAACTCACCGGTTGATTTGGCTTTGGATCAGTACTGAGTGAACTCCGTAGGGTTACAAGCGCTGACTGGGTCAAAAGATCGGTCCTGTCCACGTCTCCCAGAAAATCCTGGGTTTTCTCAGCGATCATGATACCTCTAGCATCTGCTAACATTTTCCGCCCCAAATTTTTAATTTGGGACTCACTTACATCCGTGTTTACTCGGACGCGTTTATGATACGTCTTCCTAGGTTTAATCACTTTCTCAGCCTTAGCCTTTGACTTAGTTACTTTCACTACCTTTACTTCTGCCTCCTTAGGAAGACTTCCAACGTTGCAATCGAATATTGGTGGCCATCGTTCTCTTGGTTGTTGTAGGAAGTCCGGACCATGTAACCAGAAATCTGTAACCTTGGGATCAGAAAATTCCCTTGGCATCATTCCACGTGACGCTTTATCAGCAGGGTTCTGGTTACCTGGGCAGTATCTCCAATCGTCCTTGGTGGATGTGTCTAATATCTCGACCCTTCTATTAGCTACGAATGTTTTAAACTGTACTTTGTCGCTTTTTATGTAATATAAAACTAACGTGGCGTCCGTCCAATAAAATGTTTCCAATTCAGCTTCCAATTCTCTCTTGATGGTTCTAGCTACTCCTACAGAGATGGTTGCTGCTTGTAATTCGCTACGGGAAACATCCAAGTATTTCAAAGGCACAGTCTTGGCCTTTGAAGTAACAAATGATGTCTCGAAAACTCCTTTACTCACCTCTCGTCTTAAATATAGAACTACCCCCAAGCCCGTATCACTCGCATCGCTGAAGCAATGAAGCTCCAATGATGTGGGGAATATTGATTGGCTAGGGAAGTAGACCCTTGGGATATGTAATGTTGTGAGGATTGGGAGCTGTTCTTCCCACTTCCTCCACAACTTTGCTGAACTCTCGCTAATGGGTTCATCCCAGTCAGTACCCGCAATCCAGATCTCCCTCAGATACTGCCTGGCTTGTAAAATCACAGGACTTAAAAAACTCAGTGGATCGAACAATCGACTCATCATCGATAGACATATTCTCTTTGTCAAAGTCCCTTCATATACGGGTGCTTTAACTCTTACATAGAATGTATCTTTGTTTGGGTCCCAAGCCAAACCTAAGACTCTTGCTGTGGGTATGGGTTCGAACTTTAGTTCGATATTCCCTGCCCCTCGTTCTTCCACTGGGAATGAGTTTATGAGTTCTGAGGAGTTAGAAGTAAACTTGGTAAGTTTAAATCCTCCTCCTGCTAGACAATCCTGTAGCCCATGCGCCAGTGCTATTGCGCTCTCTACAGTGTCCATGCTCTTCAACCCATCATCCATATAGAAGTCCTTCTTAATTGTTTCTACAACAATGTCATTAAACTTATCTCGTTGATTGATAGCTGTTTGTTTTAAAACGTGTAAGGTACAATTGGGGCTGTCTCGTCCACCGAATATTCTTCGGGTCATCTGGTAGACCGCAGGTTCTCCAGACAAGTCCTTAGTGGGGTACCACAGGAAACGTAGACTGTCTTGGTCTTGTTTTAGTGCAAACACTTGGTGAAACATCGCTAACACATCACTCGTGAAAGCTACGTTTCGCTGTCTGAACCTGATGAGAATCCCAATTAAATTGTTGTTTAAATTGGGTCCGTCCAGCAGTTCACTATTTAAGGACATTCCTAGGTATTGTTCCCTGCAGTCATTTACTACCCTTAACTTACCCGGTTTATCTGGGTGAACTACAAAGTGATGAGGTAGGTAGTAAGTTTGTGGTGTTGTCTCTTCAGGGTGTTCCATTTTTATTGCGTATCCGTTTTCCAAGTAATCGTCTATTTGTGCACGATATTGTCTGTGAATTTCCTCATCCCGTAGCAGACGCTTTCGTACTGCTAACATCCGCTTTAGTGCTAGTGGGTAGTTATTTTTCAGTGTAGGTGGTTCTTCTCGCCACAACATACCTACCTCATAATGTCCATTATCTAATAGTTTAGTTGTCCTGTTCATTATGTCTATCGCCCGTTGGTCGTCTGCGGATAGGGCTTTGTCATAACAATTTCGCTCTGCGGCATCTTGGTCTAACCATTGTAATACTTTATGATTCATCATCCTTTCTTCATCAATATAATCATATGCTAATTGTTTCCTATCCTCGATAATGTTAGGATTTCTAATTGTCTCTAATACTTCCTGCTTGGTTATGGCAGTTATATTTTTGCAAAAAAGGGTCAATATAGTATGGTCCCTCTTATATTCATCAGGGTCGAATAACACCTGATGCATCCTTCCAACCTCTTCCTCTGCGTCTTCCTTGGGATCCTCATCCATTAATTTCAGGGAATCAATGTGATAGAAATCTGTGTCTGACGGAAATCCGAGTGGGTTAGTCAACAAGCAACTTTCCTCTACTGTAGTTACGTCTATCTCGGATACATTTTCATCATTAAAATCGGAAGGGTGTTTCACTTCTGACGTCATTGTGTTAGTTTGATAGTCATCTATTTCAAATGATTTGTTATTAGTGTTAGCTAACCATTCTAAAGGAAATCTAGTGTACCATCCTAACAATGTTCTACAAGAATATGGCTCACCTGGCTTCCACTTTGTTGGCTTACTCTCTAGGACTCTGTGAGCATCGAAATGATCCGTTCCAATGATCATTGATACATTACGATAATCTATGCGATACTCGGGAATATTATAGTCTTTAAAGTACTCCCTTTGTTTCTTATCAGGTATGGGCACAGATCCCAATAGTTGGGTGAAATCACGTATAGCCGCAAATTTTAAATGTTTCATTGGTAACATACGTTGTTCTGTGGTAGTCTGTTTGGTTCTTGGTAGCAACGAATCTACTGTCAATCTCACATACTTGATGGGAATTTCCTTTTGTCCATGTAATGATCCAACTTCCATTAGTGTCGACTTGGTTTTTTCCATGTCTGCGACCACACTTGCCACTTCCTCATCAACGTAACTTTGGTTAGATGCATGATCTAATAGACAATATATGCGCTTAGAACCAAACTCACCTTGAATTTTGACTTGAATTATGCTGAAAGCAGCGGACTGCGTTCGAGTTAGCAGGGTGGTGCTGGGTTCCGAATCAGTTGCATAAATTTCTGGTTCTGAAGTTTCACTGTACTCGTATTCACCTTCACTTGATGAACCTGATTGGTAATTAGTCTCAAAATCGGTTGTTTGGGCAAACGTTACGTTGCGCTTGGTGGTATTAGCAGGTCTAGTCAATACTCTAGGATGGTCCTGTAGATATCTTTTAGTAGGCGTGTGTTGAGATGTGTGCAATAATCTGTGGTGCAATCGACCACAGTCAACGCATCCCTTACTTACGCTAGAGGTGGTACAGTCCCGCCGCTTATGCCCAGTGCCTAAACACTTCCAGCAAGCGTCTAGCGACCGAATGGCTAAACGCCGTTTCTCTACATCGAGTTTGGAAAACAGGTTGCACCCTACCAGCTTGTGGTCATTTGATTTCTGAGTCAATTGATGACAATATTGACATCCACGAAAATCTGGTGGCAATTGTTGCACTGTAGTTACCTTGGGTCCAATGGGTGGCGCTACTTTAATTTTGGCGCTATATCCCGCAGCCGAATTCACCTTTGTCATTTCTTGGTCAGATAAGGAAGTGTATGATGATGCTGGGTTACCAGCACTTACCATTGTGCTCTTAAATTTGAGTTGCTGACGTCTTTCTACTCCTAAATACTCTTCAGGGTAATTAGACCTCAACTCGGCCTCACCTTCTGCTGATATTACATCGTAAATATGTTTAATAGATAGTGATTCCCCCCTAGCTTCTACTCGGCTTTCTAGGCCCCTTACCTTTCGCCTATGGCGCAGTGTAAGTCGTTTCATAATGTCTCGTAGAATATCCGGTCTGGATCCGTAATGCTCACACCCATATATTGGCAAAATCTTGATTGCTGATTTTATAGCATCGGCTAGTTTCACTACTTCTATGGGTGTTACGGCTGGATTTCCCTTTGTCAATTCTTCAACTACTGAGCGAGCCATTCTAACATTACCACCATAGGTGGTTACTAACCGCTCATAGGCAGATTCAAAGGCATTATCGTCTCCCACAAATGTACTTACTAGTTCCTTGGGTTCCCCTTTTAAGAATTGGTATAGATAACAAAATTTCTCATGTGATGTAAAATCCTGTGACGCTACACAGGAATCTATATAATGAATGAAACTTCTCCAGTGTTTCGGTAATCCAGTGAAACAAGGTGGTTGCTGTGGAGGGAGACTCTGTCTCGCACCAAATTTAGATAACTCTGATGCGATCACTGATACTGGCGTTGAGCCACTCCCTTCTACATTTGAAGAACCTCGAATATTTCTTGGTTGTTGGTTAAACTTCATGCCGGGTTTAAATATTCTAGATTGAAAGTGCGGTCTCGATCCCGGATACATTCCTTTTGCAGTCGATGATTGATCATATACTTCCTCCGAATCTGTGTTACATTCCATCGCTTGAAATTGAACCTTGGATTTTGGTAGTGTGGTTGGGTTTACTTCAGGGAGATTCTCGGATAATTCTCGAGTGTGAATATCTACCCTTTCACGCTCTCTTTGAGTACTATCTACTTTATCCTGCACTTCCTGAACCGACCACTTTACAGACTCAAACTCTTGATTTACTTTACCTTCAATATGTTGAACCTGATCCTTAATGTCTCTTACCTCTTGTATCATCCTCTGGTTGCCTTCTTGGATGGCTTGTTGTAATTGATACATTCCAACTTGACGTTGTTCTGTTGTTTCGTTGGGTCTAAAGTTACGGTTACCATGGGAACAGTCCCAATCCACCAGTTGTTCGTCCTCCTTCATCCTAAAATTCTCGCGTGACTCACCATTATCTGCCGGATTTATAATGCCCCTTATAATGGGTGAAATGTGCTGGCATTCTATGCACTTACAACCTAACAAATGGTGTGGAGATAACTGGTCCATGTGTTTGGGGTCACGAGGGTGTTGCTGGTAGTCAGGCCACTTACTATTGGTGGAGTTCAATATCCTCGCAGACCCACTGGTCTGTCGTTGCTCCAAAATTGCGCTGGGTGGAGAATCGTCTTCTGGGTTAACCCAGCCCTTCCCTGCAAACTGGCGATGAAAAGATTCAATAAAATGGACTTTAGATTCCATTCCCTTCTTATCGTGAGTTTGATTGTATCGTTCTATGGAAGATGCAACATGGTCTATCCCACTTAACAATGACTCGGCGCGCTGACATCGAAGAGCTGTCTTGGCTTCTTCTAACTGCATGGCTATGCGACGGCGATTATCCTCTAATTCATTCGCTTTGCGGTGGCGCTCCTGCTCCCCTAATTTTCGACGTTGATCGATGATCAATGCCTCTTGTTTTTCCTTCAACTCTAATCTTTGGCGGGCAATCTCCCGTTCATGTGCGTGACGTTTATTCTCATCAGCAATACGCTGTAATTGAGCATTGGTGTCACGCTCAATTCGTCTCCGTTCAATGGCTGCAAGTTTATCTGCCTTGGTACGTTCTGCCTCTGCCCTGGCGTGTTCAATTTCGGCTTCCGCTCGGGCGCGTTGAGCCTCACGTTCGGCACTTTCGCACTCGATTTCTAGCAAACGATCATTTGCTTCCCTCTCCCGCCTGGTGGCTTCATCTCGAGTTGTGGTGTCCAAAATATTACTGCCTCCTGCTAAACTTAAGCGCGAAATATCTTGGGTGATCGTCTGCAACTCAGCTTCCGCAAGCTCGGTGCTTATTCGTATCACTTCGCTCTGTTCAAAATGTAACTTCTCCATCTCGGTTCGGCGACCATCTTCGCTTAACCTTCTAACTGTGTCCAGCTGCGATGCAGTTATTGACTGCGAACTTACTGACTCGCTATGTCGATACCACCTTCCACTTACCTGAGATGGTACACTATCATCTACATGAGCAGTTATCTTACCTGTTTTTTCGTTCTCCTTTGTTGGTAATGGTAGTCCAGGTACTACCACTCCCTTCTTATGAAGATATATCTCCAACTTACCCTTGAAACCCTGAAACCATTCATTTAGCTCAAAATCTTCAGAGTCAAATGTTTCGGTTTCGGGTCCCTCCTCCAAACTAGCTCGGTAATTTACTCTAAGCACATTTATACGCTTATTCATATCTATAAAATGGTTACGAATTACCTGCAACTTATCATATAGGGATGTCAGAGTTCTAAACTGTCTCTCTTTGGTCGCTATACTCACCAACTTCTGTAAATTGATTGTTTGCACGTGTAACAGCTGATCATATTCATCTAGCATTCTGGCTAAATCTGCCGGGTCATAGGATCCACTGTCTAGGCATTTGGTTAATTTATTTGTCGCCTTGGTTACCTTACCCATGTAACCACCTGCACTTTTATTAATTGTAGGATGCCTCAAGGATGTGTTACTATCGTCACTGCTGTCAGCATCAGGGATTTCATCATCAGGGTGTCGAGCAGCACCCTGAACTATAAACCCAGAAGCAGGGACGATACCTACTGTCTGTGTGGTAGGGGCACTAATAGTCTCAATTACGTCAGGTGTGGTGACGTTTAATTGCTGACTGGACTCGTCAGCAGTCTCATATTGTTCTGTTACCGGAACGTCGGTATTTGTTGTTTGACTCATTTTTGGGATTTTATATTTTATATAGATTAAAATTTTTTTTTAATTTTAATTTAATTTAATGAAATTCTTTGCTTGTAATAGTTTACAAATTATTACACCAATTCAAATGTGAATTCAAATAAAACAACTTTTACAACTCAATAATTTCCAAATTCTCTTATATTTTATTTATTTCATAAATATAGCCTTGGCTCGACTTTAGGAGACCCTGGATGGTGGGACAATAAGACACAACAAAGGAAGTAATTTAAATTTTTTACTTAAAAAATTACAACACCAAATTTATTTTGTATGCACAAGTATGCCACAAATACTGTGCATAAGTATTTTAACAAACCTTCAAACAGCCACAAATGAACTATAGATCCCACAAGCACAATCCTATCGACACTACGACCAACCTGTGATTGCTGCTAAACGACGCCGTCCCACGTCCCAACCTCGTGAATGATCAGTTCACTTGCGTACCAAGTCAAACGTCCCCAGATCCCGGATTGGTTGCGGTGACGAAAGTGATGTTCCTGTAAGTTGTATTAGAGAATTAGATGGCTGTCTGGTAGATTTACCCTAATTTTATCCTAACAATTTCGAGCGAAATTTTTTAATTTCTTAGAAATCTTATAATGCAACCCTTTTGGCTCTACAAACTTTCAAACTCGATACAAACTTTACTCAACGGCGGCGCTATAGCAACTCTGTGATTTATTTATAATTTTTACAACGCAAATCAGCTAAGAATTTGTTAAAAAGATTTCGCTAAAGCACATTGCAGATTTATTAACATAATAACCACTGTAGAATACGTATCAAATTATCGCAATACGTATCAGTTTCTAAAGAAAACAAAACAATAAACCGGTCTATATAAAGCTCAACAAGGAAACTCCAGTTGGTGGGGAATCCCTGCCTGCCTGCTAATATTATCAACCTTTAATACAATTTACTAGCGTGATGGCCCCTTATCCACCACGTATACTGCAAGCTAAACTGCCGATAGGTAAGGGTTGTATCGAGTACAATTTATAAACAAACAAATATAAATAACAATTTATCTTAAATTTTCCCGCTATAACAAATTCTGTATATTTCTATACACCGCACCGCTGTCGACGGTAGTAAAAGGAAGGAAACTATACGCAATACTAAACCTGGTTATCTCGTGGATCAATTGCCGATATTCTCTAATTTTCACTTCTACTCTGTAAAGTAACTGTAAGAGTGTCAAACTAATGATTGTGAGAGAGAGATGATTAGCTATCTAAATACCCAAATACATTTATTTCTGGACTGTGGATAATGCTGTAGCTGAAACTTGGTATATAAGCTTACTCACCCCCAACAAAGTCAAAATAATTTAAGATGAAGTGAAATGAATATTAGTATCCCAATGAGACCCAAACCTAAGCCAAAACGATGAGCACTGATACCAAATATATATCAACACTCTCCCCCCTTTGCACTTCCGTGCTGCCTGTGTGTTTATTATGATGGGGTATCCCGGTTTAATTTGGCCCAAACCCAAGTACAGGAAATAGTTAAAGCACCAGTTAACCTAATGGAATTGTGTACATCAACCTAATGAGACCCCCCTCCCCTTGTGGCTTGCCCAGACGAACTTACTTATGTTTCACTCGTGTTGTGTAACATCATCCATCCATTTTGGGCTCCTGCAGTCGGCCGGTACGGCTCGACCTCCTCACTCCATAATTATATTAGACGGAGAATGCGCCTCTCATGTTAAAACAATGGGGTTTTAATTCCGAACCGATCGCTGGATGTCTTTATCGCATACTGATTTGCAAAATTACCAACACAAACAAATAATTGGGTTAATACATATCTATAGGTACGAATACATTTAACGGTACAAAAATCAGAACTTGGATATAAGATAAATTCAATACAATAATCTGAAACAAAATTCAATATAAAATCTTAAAGAGTAAAAAAAAATATAGGTCTGTTTTGCAACCATATAATAACAAAACTGGTTTTTACCGGTTCCAGTAAGTTCTCGTTGACATTGCATAAAATTCAGTAAACCGGTTTTTACTTGGATATGAGAAGCTACTAGCTTTCTTATTCGTCCAGCAAACAGATAAATGGCCAATCACAGCGCCCTTCTTATCACCTACATGGAATGGGCCTGGCGCATGCGCATAACTGAACAGTATCTAAATCAATTTAGAAGGGCCACCCGTTTAGGTAGAAATGTATTGGCACAAAATAAATGAGTTTTTTCCTGTATTGCTACTGCAGTACGTACAGAGTTTAACAATGGGACAAAAACAACCTATTTGGGACAAATTGAAATTAAATCTATGGTAGTGAATTCTATATTCTTTTGAGGATTCCATGAGATTTAGAAACTATTTAAAATCATTTTGAGAAAGTCACACGCTATTTGGGACACAAACACCTTATACGGGACATAAACACCCTATATGGGCCAAAAACAACCTATTTGGGACAAATTGAAATTAAAGCTATGGTAGTGAATTCGCTATTCTTTTGAGTATTCCCCTACATTTAGAAACTATTGGAAATCATTATAAGCAAAACACACCCTATACGGGACACAAACACCCTATATGGGACAAAAACAACCTATTTGGGACAAATTGAAATTAAAGCTATGGTAGTGAATTCTATATTCTTTTGATGATTCCATGAGATTTAGAAACTATTTAAAATCATTTTGAGAAAGTCACACGCTATATGGGACAAAAACACCCTATATGGAACACAAACACCTAATTTGGGACACAAACAACATATTTGGAACAAATTTAAATTAACGCTCTGATAGTGAATTCTATATTCTTTTGAGTATTCCATTACATTTAGAAACTATTTAAAATCATTATAAGAAATGTACACCCTATTCAGCAACAATGTGTTGGCAAGCTGTATTCCCCTATTCAGGACAGAAACATTCTATACAGGACACAAACAACCTATTTGGGACAAATTTAAATTAAAGAAAAAATGATAGTGAATTATATTTTCTTTTAAGTATTCCATTATATTTATAAACTATGTAAAATAATTTTGAGAAAGTCACACGCTATTTGGCACACAAACACCCTATATGGGACAAAAACAACCTATTTGGGACAAATTTAAATTAAAGCTATGATAGTGAATTCTATATTCTTTTGAGTATTCCATTACATTTCGAAACTATTTGAAATCTATTATAAGCACTTCACACCCTTTACGGGACACAAACACCCTATATGGGACAAAAACAACCTATTTGGGACAAATTGAAATTAAAGCTATGGTAGTGAATTCTATATTCTTTTGAGTATTCCATGAGATTTAGGAACTAATTAAAATCATTTTGAGAAAGTAACACGCTATTTGGGACACAAACACCCTATATGGGACAAAAACAACCTATTTGGGACAAATTGAAATTAAAGCTATGATAGTGAATTCTATTTTCTTTTGAGTATTCCATTATATTTATAAACTATGTAAAATCATTTTGAGAAAGTCACACGCAATTTGGGACACAAACACCCTATATGGGACACAAACACCCTATATGGGACATAAACAACCTATTTGGGACAAATTTAAATTAAAGCTATGATAGTGAATTCTATATTCTTTTGAGTATTCCATTACATTTAGAAAATATTTGAAATCATTATAAGCAATTCACACCCTATACGGGACACAAACACCCTATATGGGACAAAAACAACCTATTTGGGACAAATTGAAATTAAAGCTATGATAGTGAATTCTATATTCTTTTTATTATTCCATTACATTTAGAAACTACTTGAAATTATTATAAGCAATTCACACTCTATACGGGACACAAACACCCTATATGGGACAAAAACATCCTATTTGGGACAAATTTAAATTAAAGCTATGATAGTGAATTCTATTTGCTTTTAACTATTCCATTATATTTATAAACTATGTAAAATCATTTTGAGAAAGTCACACGCAATTTGGGACACAAACACCCTATATGGGACACAAACAACCTATTTGGGACAAATTTAAATTAAAGCTATATATGATAGTGGATTCTATTTTCGTTTGAGTATTTCCATCATATTTATAAACTATGTAAAATCATTTTGAGAAAGTTACATGCTATTTGGTATAAAAACACCCTGTGTGGGACACAAACACCCTATATGGGACATAAACAACCTATTTGGGACAAATTGGAATTAAAGCTATGATTATGAAGTCAATATTCTTTTCAGTATTCCTTTACATTTATAAACTATTTGAAATAATTTTGATAAAGCTACAGGCTATTTTGGACAAAATCAACCTATATGGGACACAAACACCCTATATGGGACACTAACAACCTATTTGATTCAAATTTAAGACTTATTAAGGACTATTTGGGATGAAGTTGAGTCCGGGGGAGGAGGTTGCGATATCACTAATTTGATTGTCATTTAATTATTAATATACGAATGTATTTAGATTTATTATAAGTGAATAAATTGCACCACATGAATAAATTGCACAATGAATAAATTGCGCAATGAATAAATTGCATAATGAATAAATTGCACAACATGATAAATTGCACAATATGAATAAATTGTACAACATGAAATTAAATAACGTGACTATGATGACACTATAGCCTATAATGCATCACAGTCTTACAGGCCATTTGCAAGGCACCCACAGTATATCTTTAACCATAACTAGGGAACAAGTATTCCAAATGCCCTTATTTAGAATGGGAATTTCCACTGTACATATACCTCAACCAGCTCTTGTCCCAAATACGTTGCTCTGTCCAGTATAGGTTGTTATAATGAGCCCTGGATTCGTAGTTGACACTTGGATTATATATCAGTGGAATTTTCCATTAACCTTTACATTATATAGCCAATAAGGAGGATGCCTAACTTTAGGAATGTTGGTATTGGTCCGATGAAGAGGAGTTGGCTCATATGATGATTTGATTGGATGCCCCTATATTGGACAGGTTGGAAATCATTAGACAACGTATTTGGGACAGGTAGGAATAATAGAAAGCCCCATAGAAGTGAAGGGAAACACCCTATTCTGGACAATGATGTAGATACTATTGTGCTTATTCACTCCATAAGGCTACCAAAGTACAAGATTATGCACTGGCTGGTCCTCACGGCGAAAGCAATGTCCTGCAAAGCGGAGGCGATTTTGTTCAAGTGTCAAGCTTGGGGGAACCAATGAGACACCTCCAATGTTATATAGTGTCTGGTTGGAGATGTGTGCATTGTACTTGACACAATGAACCCGGCGTAGCATTCTTGTGAATGTGCCATCCAGAGATTTGGTGTCCGCAGCAGGTTAGAGCCCAGCATGGACTCCCATAGAGGAGTACTGGAACTAATGCTGCTCTAAATAATCGGACCTTAAGTGTCCGATTAATTCTCGGTGACTTCCAAATCCTGGAAAGCCTATTCAAGACTGCCCATGTGTTCGCGCTTTCAGACCTTTGGCAGTTTAACCCGCCAAATTAGGATGTCTGTTAGATAATAAATCACTTTAGCCGATGACAAATATTTGATTCACTACACTAGTCGAAACCAATCTGTGCGCGATCATTCACCCGCTGGATAATTCCCGGGAGATTGGGTTCGACGGCTTAATTTTATTGCTATGTAAGCTTAATGTATTATTCGACTGACAGTATTATATAATCTCTGACAATATTATTCACTTTCGGGGAATATTAACAGTTCCTTTAGGACGTGGCGCTCTATCTATATAAACAGAGTTATGACTTAAACTAATCACAACGATATGGCTTAGTTATAATTCACATATATGGCGCATTCTTTAGGAAATGCTTCGTTATCAGTATCACCCGCACACAATGCTGCACAATACTGCACACTGATCTGCCGATCTTCACTGATTTTAGTTACATATAAAAGGAACACGGACTGACTCATGTAGGGGCTATCAAATAACATTAGATTCACTTCAAACCACTTTAACATAAGTCACAATCGTTATGTATAACCTTTCTCTCTTACCTTCAGTATATCAAGAATATTGGGTTTTCGGGGTTATTTATCGTTATTCCAAATATAATAATTCATCAACCAAATTATGAAGTACAGACAGCAAATAGCAGTATAACAATATAAAGTATGCACAGTGTTACACAGTATGCAGTGTATGCAGTACTGCAGTATGCATTGATTGCATTGAGTTAGGTTAGTCAAGTTAGATAACGGATATATGTCCTTATGATTAAGCCTACTAGTGTACGGCTAAAACAGTAAAGCACAAAATACTTCCAAGCCGTTCTTTCTTTGGCTCAGGACTGAATGTAAACACTGCACATAGGCATTGCGTCATTTCTCGGAAATTTTCTGTACAAGGAGCCACAAAAACGCTCTAATTGGCTGACTGAACTGAGAGACGCCGTAGAACAAAGGAAATCAACACGTATGAATGTCAGCTGTTAACCGTAGTCATAGTAACTACTGTTCAAGAGTAGCTATCACCCCTTTGCGTCACGAATTGCCATAGAATCATAAAATATGCCTTTCACAGTACACATACGGAGGAAATAGGTCTTAGATCCTCTAAAAACACCGATACAGCAATAATACGGTCTCTTACACTTATTAAATCAACTACAGAGTATTTTAATGTAAAAGATAATAAAAATAACGGGGCAATTCAGCAAAGGCTTTTACACCGCTCCCAGAAAATGGGATTTTCAGTCTATAAAATATAAAAATCACAGTTTCTAAAACCTAAAGATACTCTAAACAGTTAGTCTTTCTTGCGCGGACGGCGTTTACGCAGTTTTTTAAAGCTAGCAAGAGTCCTTTTCTCTTTGGGGGGAACCACTTTACTAGGAGGGCCATAACTCCTGGGTGAAGGGTGCAATATGATTGCATTAGAAGGTTTGGGTTTACTGTCGGTGTCTCGTCCATTTCGATATGCTTCTCCTCGAGCTGATTTTCCTCCGCTTGTCATGGGATACGTTCGTCCAAAACTCTCGCAGAGAATAGGGTTTTCTAAGCTTGATATCTTCTTAGAGATTCGAGGTTTCCCAATCGAACTGAGATAAGGCCAATTCGTTTATCGATTGGACTTACTGTGATAACTTACGTTTATCTGAACAAACGCAGGTTTCTTTTTTGATCTTTATAAAATAGCGTTTAACTCGTTTCGTACAACGCTCTCCTTCACCTTGATGAAGGGTTGTATCGCGTTAAACGGGACGACCATACGGTTGGATAGTGATATTAGGTGTCTGCGTCATAATCCAGCTAGGTAAGATGGGCGGCTAGCTAGAAATCACTGTCGGAGTGTTACCGATTAATTGTTAGGGTAGCACTAGATCTTGAACAGTGAATACCGTCCAAGAGGATCCGCGACACCACCAGGATCGCAGGTCTGAGGTCCAACTAAGGAATGAGGAGGTTTGACCGAGTATTCCGGGACTCTGATCGTAGGTTTACTCTAGGATCGTTAGAGCCGAGTGAGCATAGGTGATACGTCAAACAAGTTTCGCTCGAAACTCCAGTAAATATAACGAACACAACTGTGTTTATCACAACGTTTCCGTGGATGTTTATGTCTTTCCGTTTATTGGCTGGATCTAGGGCATTTACCGTAATAATACCAAAGACGCACGTCTGGTAGGGGAAACGCGGATGATATTTAATTGTTGTTACAATGCTTCTATCAAGAATTCCAAATATATGTTGGAGTTACCGCGTTTATTTGTTTCTTTAATGTCTTTTCTTTCGAGCCGATTTCGAATAGAATTTTCGCATTCGAATTTCAGTTTATGGTTCCGACTCCGCTGGGCAGGATATATAGTCGACATAGTCCGTATTGTGTAAATTGATAGAATGACCAGTAGTTAAGAAGCCCATATACGTACCATTACGCTGCGTATATGTCGCCGCGTATTAAGCTATCAACAAACGCTTGTAAAAGTAGAGTATATCGCTCCCCGATACCAAGACCATCTTCTATCAACTCCGTCATTTCTGCTATATATGAGTTTATCCACATTATAAGGAGTTTATATTTAGGCGAGCGGGCGTCGCTGCCTACCCCAATCAACCCCCGGACAGGACGAGATCCTCAGCGCCGATGTGTCGTCGCCGCCGTACTTTCGCCAACGACGTAGCCGCACAACGACAACGACAACCGGCACAAGTCACTCGACTGTCCGTCCCAAAGGCTTAGATGTACTTCAGGTATTCCTTGGAGAGTTAGGTTACTTTACGATTGCGACTGGCTACTGTAAACACACCTTAGCAGTAACATTCACCTATAAACTCACAAATACCACACACACAACTTGTCACAAATTACACACATTCGGGCCATTTGTCCGTTAGTCAATGCCTTCCAGAATGTCACTGTATTATTATGTATCCTTGGATACTAGTAGTGCGCTATTTATTCCCTATGCTATTCAATGGTACAAGCTTTCTATTGTTCTTTTAACTCAATTCTAATTCTAGCGTGGTTGTTGCTATGGTGACATTATGCAAAGCTAGCGGTAGAATTAGAGTAATTCCAATGCATACAGATCTGGGATGTTATTTAATAGTATTCTTTAATAGTCAATGTTCTGTTTTATACATGACTTTATGAATTTTATCGGCTATTGACTATGTTTGGGAGACTTTCACACTCTCATACGCATGATAAGATAAATCTCCGCTCCCTTGATCTATTAATTAATGGAATTTTGGGAACTTTATAAATTGCGTAAAATGGCAATTTATTAAATTCATTAAAAGGCATGAATTTAAATTTATTCCCTGAAATTTTATTATTTGATAATTAAATGGACATATTTTGATTCTAGAACATGTCTAGGGACACAAGATCCTTAATTCTATGACAATTGTCTTTTTTAAGAATATCGGTAAATGCTACGATATCTTAATTGACTAGAATTGTTGAAGGATCTGAATTTTACAGATTTTGATTTATTAGATTTGCAAATATTAAATAATTAATATTTGAGATGGGCACCGATTTATTCCAGAACTTGTCTGGGGACGTTAACCACTGATTCTAGAATTTGTCTTTCAAGTATATCGGTGGGTGCCGCGATATCTTAATCGACTAGAATTACAGATGGTCAAAGGGTTTAACAGATTTATTCTGCGTTATACGCTACTGTTAAAGGGACATCACGCTACTATATGTATTATTTAATATACGGTATGAGAGCAATATCGCACGAAGCAATGTCAGTGTGAAGAGGCAAGTCGTTTCCAAGGTCTACCCAGAGCTTGGTTTAGCCGAGACACGAGGATCTGAACTTTGCATTCCTAATACTCTGCCTACCAATAATACTTAAATATAGTAGTGGCTTTATTGTACTTTAATAAGTACGGACATTTCATCTTACTGTAGTTACGTATTTATAATATAATACGGACAGTAAGGAAAGAGAAAAATAATTATTTCTTCGCCGTCTCACTAAATATAATATAAGTAATTACGTACGTAATAAACACGAATATATTGCACTAATCTACTAAATAATCGCTAAAATAACATTCTACTGAATAAAATTAAAGAAAACGATTATAATAGAATTACATAGTAATACATACATAAATATAAAAATAATAAAATAATATAAAATAATAGAGTCACACACCCACTCCATATGTTGTTACGTTATGGAGTCCCTAGATGTTTGAAGGATTAGGGAGGTGGTCGTGGGAAGAGAATCTTGCCTTCCACAGTTTCCGGAGAGTCCTCCATTCCCTTCCGATAAACACAAACGACCGACTGGGTGATTGAGTCGCTGCATCCTGAATACAATTCCAGGTTTCCTCTTCGTCCTGGAATAGTGACGATAGAAACATCGCTCAAAGTATATGACGGCGTCACAAAGCCGATTCCAGGAGCTATAGTGGTCCGTCGCTCTCTGCAGGAGAGGTGAGAGTCCCTGCGAGACGTCTGATGTTCCAGAGCTCCAATCGCTCTCTCTGATCTTCATGAAGGATCCACTCGCGGTGGGGAGGCCCAGATCCACGGCGTCGTCCCTGGCAACATGTAATACCGACAGATCTATCCCGGGTTCAAATAACTCCGATCCACCCGTCCGGGTTTCAGGTTCGACTTTCTCCGCTCCCTTGGCTGGTCTAATCTCAGTCGGAGTAAGATGGGGAGGCCATTCATTCTCCTTACTCAGGAAGTCGGGTTCACCTAACCGGTCTATAGTATCTGTCAGTTCTTGAGGAGTTGCTCCTCTGGAAGCGATGTCCGTTGGATTAAACTTCTTGGGGCAATATCTCCATTGATCTACATTGGAGCTAAGATTGTCATTATCTGAGGAGTGTGGTGTTCCCTCAGTTGGGTCGTCTCCCTCACTAGTATCATCTTCCCATTCACTCACCTGGCAGACGCGATCTTGAAGCAGTCTTTCCCTGAGCGTTCTACGGGAAGGTCCAGTAAGGTACCAACCTACTCTAGTTCTTACCGCATAGGTCTGTAGTGGCTGCGGTTGAGCAGGTCGTTTCTCTAATGTCTCCAGCGCCTCATGCGCGTTTTGGCCGATGAGTATTTGCACTCCAGGATAATCAGTCTGGAATCGAGGTATGTTAAGATGTTGGATGCTCTCATCCTCGTCCCAATTATAAAGGTCTGCTTGAGTAGTAGCGAAGTTCTTTATAGCCACCATTTTCACTGACCTTATACTGTATTCTCCTAGTTTATCCTGTGGGGTGGACAACTCACCTATATAATAGTCGGCAGCTACAGTAGAATTCCAAACCTGCATGATCCCTGACATGTTTAGCTTGGTTCGGAACTTGGGTTGTCCAGCAAAGATGACTTCGGCTAGTTCTTTATCGATGAATGTTCCTGTGCTACCGGAGTCCAGGAGGGCGTTCACTATATAGCTCTTCTGAGGTCCGTGGACCCGTAACTGGACTACAGGAAATTCTCGGATTCCTATATTGGAAGTTGGCGCTTTCCAAGATGGTTGTTGATCGGAAGTAGTTAAGGTAAGGTCGCTGTCTGTGTCTTTCTCATACACGAGTGCTCGATACACTGCGGTGGTGTTTATTAGGTAACAGGATTCGTTTTGGTCGGAGAACTCGTCCGTATAGAATCCTTCCATCTCAGATTGATCAGTGTCGTTCACATCACTGAATTGGACATGTAGTTCGGACTCACTTACCTGACTCGGGCTGTTTCGTTCGAATTCCGTGTGCAACAAGATATGATGTTTTGCGCCGCACTTTGCACACCTTGCGTCGGAGTTACAGGTTCGCCGTTGGTGTCCTCGTCTGAGGCAATTATAACACAACCGCTTATCCCACATGACTTCACGTCTATCCTTTAGTGATTTCCTCAGGAATTTATCACACGCATTTAAACGGTGGGGCCCGTCGCACAGCACACATTTGGGCTTGATGTTACTTACTTTAACATGTGCTATGTGGTGCACACTTGTTCTTTCCTCGGGCTTTCTCACCTGAATTCTTTTAGGAGACGTAGGAGGGGTTTTTTGTACCGGTTCCCTTCTGTCATTGGGTCGAGACTTGGATTTACTTACCTGATCTTTAGGCATTTTATTGACATAAGATCTGTCAGTGTCTTTCCCGCTGTCCTCTCCTTGAGAAGTTTGGCTTTCACCGTCGTCGGTATAACATACTGGTATTACCCTTCTCCTAGAAACGGGTTTCTCACTTACCTTGTTTTCCAATGTCTTCTCTCTGGACTGCCTTAGGAGCTGTAATTTCACTTCTCCATCTAAGAATGACATGAGATCAGCCATGGTAGGGTCTCGTCGTTGTTGTTCCATCATATATAACACTTTCTTATCCCAGCGTGTACCTACTCCACCCTTCGGTAAAGTAGAAGCCACTGCTCTAATAACCATAGCACTCTGATACTCATGAGACTTACCTAGCCAATCTAATTGTCTGCAGATCTCCTGAATTTCATCGGAAAACTCTATAATCCCGCTGCTAATAAACTTTCGGGGCGCTACCAACTTTGCATACAAATACCCAGCTATGTTATTCCTATTACCATACCTGATGTTTAGTGTATCCCAAACTTGTCTTAATCCGTCTGGATGTCCAATAAACCTTAACGCCATTAACTTGGGAGATCCTTCCAAGCACTCGATGAGGTATCTAAGTTTTTCTCCATTAGATAGTACAGAGTTCTGTATGTTATCTTTGTAATATTCATTAAAAGGTAACCATTTCATCTCATCTCCATTGAACTTAACGATCTCTCCAACCTTTACCGCTTGCCGGGCTTCGGTTCTAGCCATTTGACGCGTAAAACTTTCTTGGGCCATCGTGCTATTTAATATCGAGTTATCGGTATATAAATTTCTCGGATTATGATCAGTTCTATAGGGAATATCATTATCAACAGGTCTATAATTACCCTTAATAGGGTTCACTATAGGAGTTTCTACTTCGCTAGCAGTATATATGCGTGTAGGCTCCACACCTTGCGCATGCAATACTTCAGACCTAACAGGTTGACACATTGTTACAGAGGGTGGTGGTATACCCTTTTGGGTATTTACTAATTTATCGCGTTCAAGCGCGATACTTTGCTGCACTTCTTGCAACTCTAGCCTACTTTCCCTTACTGTGCCCTTGAATTGCTGGACAGTCTCCTGCATCTGCCCGAGCAGGATATCCATCCCCCGCCGTCTCTCGTCCACCCATTCGACCGCCGAAGCGGGAGTCGCCAACGTTGTAGCGGGCGGACGAGGGACAACGGGCGACAAATTATGAATATTTCGCTCGGGGTCCAGGACCTGAACTGTCTCTGGGGCAGTTCTACGGGGCACAGGTAGCTTAGTGCTATGCAGAGGGAATTTATAGGTAGCTTCAGGGAGCACAGGTGTATCTATTACCGATGGGGTGATTTCAAGAACAGGCCTAATTATTTCAGGCTCATCTACTATAGTAGGGAGTCTTTCTATTTTAATTATTTGGTCTGTGGGCTCTGTACTACCTAAGTTGGTGTTATTTAGTTGCCTTCTAACAGCTGGAGGCAAATCAGGCAATTTCTGACGGTGGAATGTTCTTTTACGTCTGCTTAGACGAGATCTATTTCCTTTGCCTTCAGTATCGGTGGTATCGCCTTCCTCCGATGATGTATATCCCTGTCTTTTGGGAGTAGATCGATCCATCATCTGCATATTGCTAGCCGTTAACTGTTTATTTATGCAGTCTTGATTCTCCTGAATGTTTTCCAATTCTAACTGGGTGGTTTCTTCAGTCGCTCTCCGTTCTGCTTCTGCCACTGCCTCTACCGCCTTTCTTTCAGCTGCTGCTTCTGCCAAGGTCGCCTTTGCTTCTGCTGCTGCCTCTGCCGCCTTTGCCTCTGCCTCTGCCGCTGCCTCTGCCGCCTTTGCCTCTGCCGCTGCCGCTGCCGCTTTTGCCTCTGCTGCTGCCTCTGCCGCCTTTGCCTCTGCCGCTGCCGCTGCCGCTTTTGCCTCTGCTGCTGCCTCTGCCGCTGCCAATTTTCTTTCTGCTTCTGCAGCTACCACTGCTGCTTTCTTTCTGTCTTCTATACGTTTTTTCTTTACTTGTTCTTCTTGGACTCGTGTCAGGCGGAGTTGTTCATCAAATTTAGCCTGATTCGCAGCCCTCATTTCCACATCGATGGCATCCAACACAAGCTTGGTTCCTTCGCTATTAGGGCTAAGTCCCTCTAACCTTCTCCTCAACTCGTCATCACCTAAAAAACGCTGATAGTCTGACAGATAGATGTCAATGGCATCCCTCTTATGTGGTTTCTCTGCCGTCGCTTCACTTTCCACTTGGGAAAAAGTGGCGTCTGTTGATTCTCCATGGTTTGATCGCTCCTCTAGCTGAGCTTTCCACTGAGCTGTTCCTTGAACTTGGAGATTCACCCTTTGAAACCAAGTCTTTACGGCAACTTGCAACGACGTGTCTTGTCTTCTTTTAGAAGCCTCCTCAAAGGCGGATAAGATTAGCCTAATCCGCAAAACTCTTTCTCTAACTTGATAAAGCAGCGATCCCTGCTCTTGAGGTCCTTGAGGTTGTTGAAACAGTTGTCTCTCTACTCGCTCCATAGAGCTGAAGAATCCCTGGGCGTATCCGGCTGCGGACCTCTTCCATACAGCTGGATCGATGGTTTCCTTGGCTACTCCCATCCGGTGTATGTCTTCCCAGGCAGCTTCTGATAAATCAAACGGGAGTCCGGGTCCGGGGAAGTTCCATTGCGACTCGACAATAGACTTCAGTTCTTCACTCGTGTATCCCGCGTAACTATCTCTAGTTGACCGTTGACTTCTCGCCCAATCGATCTGGTGTTCTTCCACCGCGATCAATAACCCAGCGAGCACGGCTGCAGGAAGGATGAGAAGGGGATCCGTATAAACCGCATCCGTCATCTCTGCTCCGCGCTCGGGTGTCAGCTCTACAGTATCCTCACTACTGGAGCTGCTGGGCCGCTGAGGAATAAGTTCTTGACTAGCGGGTTGTTGCTGTTCCGCTGCCTTTTGGTCCCGCTTGACCTGAGCTCGAGTGCCTATGATAGACCTACGATGTTGGACCAGCCTAGGTTCTGTTATTACTACTGGAGGGATGACCTTCCTCACAGTGGGAGGTGAACTGGATTTACGACCAGACGGTTGTACGTCTCTATCTGAGTCGCAGATAGTTACATCTAATAAACTGTCTGACAGGTTCTGCTTAGTATCAGACATGACTATGTATACCGTTGAATGTCTACTGCTGTATTACAGTCTGAGTAAGTCTAATAACTCAGTATTAACTGCTAGCCTAGTAATTAATTACCGGTACTGCTACTCAGTGTAGCGTGATATATATAATATATTAGAATACCGGTATACTTATAGTATATATAACTATATAAGTATTATTACAGACTATGTTTATCACAGAATACCGGTATAATTTTAGCACAAATATATATAAATATATAATAGGCCTATCGGAATACCGGTATACAGCTTACAGTTTGTAGTATATATAATTCTGGAATAGAATTAATTACAAGTACCGGTATAATTTCAGCCTAGATTTATAGAAATAAGATAATAGGCCTATCGTAAATACCGGTATATCAATTATTTTAGAATAATTGAATTTCTGAACTTTAGGGTTACTTGGTTACTTTAACTTACTTTATTACCGTTATTTAAGCAGTAATCCAACTGATATTGAGACCTAATGGTTTTATGGTAGGCCTACTATTTATAAATCGTTAGATTTGATTTATAATGTATTTATACCCGTTTTAATGGGTTTAGTCAATGTTTGAAATAAATGTTATTATTTCTGGGGTAATCACTACACAAAGCGGTGCGCTTTTAGTGAAGTGTTACGTATAGGACACTAAAACAAATAATTCTAATTTACCTAAGTTACTTAATACTACAAATTACGTACAATTCGGGTGAGATTACAATCTCTAAATAAACACAAAAATTTACAAAAACACAAAATACGAATTTTTAGGGTAATTTTACAAGAAGTCTACAAACCAGCCTAACAAAGGGTTAGATAACCGGTTATTACAACGGACAGGGTACTACGGTATTTGAAATAATAAGTAGTAGTAAATACACTGCGTTGTCTAGATAGGAAAATACCACCGCCTGACGACCTATAGCCGTATCGCTATAGGTTCTACGTTATGTATCACGGAGTGTTCCTACCTAGAAGTTAATAGAGCTAATCGAATGTGCCTATCAACCACTTTACAACACAGATATAATGTCTACAATAATTACTTCGGAAAGTACTGTACACTAAACCCTAAATTAGGTACGAGTACTTATATAACAGATAATCAGTAGTTAAATATACTTGAACAGCTAAAAGAACCACGGCATCTGCTGGAGTGACCGATGCACAAAATCACCAGTCTTTACCTACGCCGAGCAGCCCGTGTAGTACCGGGGTTAATTTAACTATAGCGGTATGTATAACAAACACAATTACTGTAGGAACAAACTTGGGGAATGAATGTTGCGGATAATCGCATAAACTCTGAATAATAAATATTACGCTACGCGTACAAACTACTCAAACAAAATACAGACCGAACACTGACAGACTACTATCAAGCCTAAACAAACTACGGTATATGCAGACTCCGAAATGATTAGGGAGTATGCGCTCTAACCCAGTAGTGCGACTTATTCTTTAGTTGGGGGTTTACCTTACAGCGTTCGCTGCCCCTACTGCCTAACCGTACTTAATCGGACAGATGATCTACACACGCGGCAATCCGTTCAGACCTAATAACAGCCAGACAACTATCCAGCCTACAAATTATCTAAATAAAATTATACGCTACCCGTACAGACTTACACAAACAAAGTACAGACCAAACGATGGCAGACTACTCTCAAGCCTAAATAAACTACAGGACATGCAGACTCCGAAATGATTAGGGAGTATGCGCTCTAACCCAGTAGTGCGACTTATTCTTTAGTTGGGGGTTTACCTTACAGCGTTCGCTGCCCCTACTGCCTAATCGTACTTAATCGGACAGGTGATCTACACACACTGCAATCCGTTCAGACTTAACAGCAATCAGACAACAGCTCAGCCTACAAATTGTCTGTACAATCTGATCAGGCTTACACGCCTTCTGTTCAATACTGGCCTACAAACAAATAAAACTTGACAGAAATAAGTAAAAATCTCAATAAAAAACCAGGGCGGGCCCTCCCTGATTAATTATTAAGGCCTACCGGTATATAATTATCAAAATCGAATAATACTGCTGTACCTGTACTGCTGTAGGTACCGGTCCGGGTGGTTAGGTAGTCAGGCCTACTGGGTACCGGTTGCCGGTACTTCAGCTTTATTGCCTACTGCAATAAAGAAGCAATATCCGTTATTGTTCGCGCTTTCAGACCTTTGGCAGTTTAACCCGCCAAATTAGGATGTCTGTTAGATAATAAATCACTTTAGCCGATGACAAATATTTGATTCACTACACTAGTCGAAACCAATCTGTGCGCGATCATTCACCCGCTGGATAATTCCCGGGAGATTGGGTTCGACGGCTTAATTTTAGTGCTATGTAAGCTTAATGTATTATTCGACTGACAGTATTATATAATCTCTGACAATATTATTCACTTTCGGGGAATATTAACAGTTCCTTTAGGACGTGGCGCTCTATCTATATAAACAGAGTTATGACTTAAACTAATCACAACGATATGGCTTAGTTATAATTCACATATATGGCGCATTCTTTAGGAAATGCTTCGTTATCAGTATCACCCGCACACAATGCTGCACAATACTGCACACTGATCTGCCGATCTTCACTGATTTTAGTTACATATAAAAGGAACACGGACTGACTCATGTAGGGTCTATCAAATAACATTAGATTCACTTCAAACCACTTTAACATAAGTCACAATCGTTATGTATAACCTTTCTCTCTTACCTTCAGTATATCAAGAATATTGGGTTTTCGGGGTTATTTATCGTTATTCCAAATATAATAATTCATCAACCAAATTATGAAGTACAGACAGCAAATAGCAGTATAACAATATAAAGTATGCACAGTGTTACACAGTATGCAGTGTATGCAGTACTGCAGTATGCATTGATTGCATTGAGTTAGGTTAGTCAAGTTAGATAACGGATATATGTCCTTATGATTAAGCCTACTAGTGTACGGCTAAAACAGTAAAGCACAAAATACTTCCAAGCCGTTCTTTCTTTGGCTCAGGACTGAATGTAAACACTGCACATAGGCATTGCGTCATTTCTCGGAAATTTTCTGTACAAGGAGCCACAAAAACGCTCTAATTGGCTGACTGAACTGAGAGACGCCGTAGAACAAAGGAAATCAACACGTATGAATGTCAGCTGTTAACCGTAGTCATAGTAACTACTGTTCAAGAGTAGCTATCACCCCTTTGCGTCACGAATTGCCATAGAATCATAAAATATGCCTTTCACAGTACACATACGGAGGAAATAGGTCTTAGATCCTCTAAAAACACCGATACAGCAATAATACGGTCTCTTACACTTATTAAATCAACTACAGAGTATTTTAATGTAAAAGATAATAAAAATAACGGGGCAATTCAGCAAAGGCTTTTACACCATGCCTTTCCCTTACGTATACGAAGATCCTCACCTGACTTCCGGATCCATGATCCCAGGTAACAGTAGTCATCCACATGCTCAAGCATACCATCTTTTGAGCTTATGCTCATCCGATCAGAGACTTGCTGAGGACTTTCAAAGTTAACTGTCAAAAGTTTGGTCTTTCTGGAGTTAATAAAAAGACCAACACTAGAAGCAGCATGTTCTAATGAGCTGAGGAGCCGTTGGGCTCCCTCTAGTGATTCTGAGAGTACTCCTAAGTCATCAGCAAAGTCTAGATCAGTTAGGTACTTGGTAGAATTTCCTCGACTTCTGGAGCCAGTGGGTGGAGTTATCATCACCCCATCATCATTATGATGATCTAAGGACATGCGTAGAACATAGTCAACAATAATTATGAACAAGAATGGTGCAAGTGTGTCTCCCTGGAGGACGCCCCATAACACTTCAAATGGTTCTGTGTCACTGTCAACAGTAGACACAAATGTTATCGAACCATCGTATACTGATCGGATTGCTGCAATAATTTCATCAGGAATCCCATATAATGAAAGTATGCTGAACATACGTGAGCCTCCATGGTCCCACGACCTTTACAGAACCCATTCTGATTTCAACGGAGCAGTCTCTCAATGGGATCCCTGATGCGATTTAATAGAATTATATTGTATAGCTTTGCAGCAATCGAGATCAATGAGATTCCCCGAAAAGAACCATAGAGTGTTAGATTGCCCTTCTTGGGAACTGGCACCAACTTATTTGTTTTCATTTCTTGTGGGACTCTTGTTGTTCGGTACATGTCTACTATGATGGGATAGATAAGCTTTAAACACTCAGGTATTTTAAAGACCTCAGGGGGAACACCATCTACTCCACTGGCATGATTGGTCTTAATGCTCTTTGCAGCAGCCTTCACTTCTGCAAAGGAGATATCACCAATGGGAATATCTGGGAGTACAGACTCAGACACTTTTACTTCTATAAAGTTATCAGGCAATACCCTGTCATTATTGAGGAGCTTTTCAAAGTGGGCCTTCCAACCATTGAGGCGATCGGCTTGTGATTCAGCCTTAACCTTGGTGGTTGGTTGGCTTTTTCGACCATCAAGCAAGTTGATCGATCTCCATGCATAGGGTGATTGCCTGCTGTCGTCAGCATCATTGATGGCATCAACCTGTTGGTTTATTAGCTCCTTTAAATTAACAGAGTACTGCCTGTTCAGGGACCTAGATGCAGCCTTAACTGCATTCTTGGCCGCTGTAGTCTGTTTGAGTCGGGACTCTTTCTGCGCCTTGTAGAAGTTATTTCGGCACTTCTGAATTTTGTTGTCAGTCCAGGGGGCCCGTTTCCTGTTTCGGGGGTATACAGGAACTGTTTCTGCAGCTGCTAACTTACTGCCTGGCTGAAGGCAGTATAGCCCTCACAGTGATCTGCCGCCTCAGAGGCAAGAACCTCATACCTGTTGCTCAGCTGTAGTGTGAAGCTGGATCTCACACTTGGCTGTTGCAACAGAGAGGACCAGTCATGCCGCGGCAAGGCAGATTTCGTCGTTCTTCTAGCACGCAGACTAAGTCTTACCTTGGCCACAATAAGGCGGTGATCACTGGAGAAGGGTCGTAGTGTAAATGCATTACAGTCTTGTATAGAGCTCCTGTATTTCCTACGAAACAGGATATGGTCTATCTGGGACTTGTGACCACTGGGTCCACTATGAGTCCATAGCTTTCCAGTTCGCTTCTTGAATTGGGTTCCAGCCGAAAACAATCCATTTCCAGAGATAAAATCCTGAAGATGGACGGAATTTCGGTTAACACTATTGCTATAGACCCAGGGCGATGTAGGTGATTGATGCAGAAATGCATTAAACTCTCCCAGGAATGTTAAGAATGCATGCTGATCCACTCCATCAGTAGCTGCTTGTAGATTCTGGTAGAAATTTTCCACCTTCTCTACAGGGGCAACACTAGTTGTAGAGTAGCACACAATCAGAACCACCTTAGGAAACTTCTTAGCTAGTCTTCCAGAACATGAGAAGTGGCAACGGATGATGCGGTTAGAGATTTGGTCTATTTTGTCCAATGCTGCATGTGCAGTTGGATTCATCAATAGACAAATTTCACCATTGCCACTATCATCTGCTGAAGCGAGGGCGAGTCGCCAACCGCCCCCATGTCCTTAATCAGAACCTCATCAGTCTGTCCAGTCTGCATTCGGTGCTCTTGAACACCCACTGCACTAAGAGAAAGCTTATCTGCCAAGGCAGTCAGCTCACCTTGTCGCATTGGGGACCCGAGTGTTAGGGTGTGTACTGAGGCTAGTCTAGTGACTTGCCTCAGATTCACCAATGGCTTTGTTGGTCAGGGTGGAACATGAGAGTAGCCTCCAACTCCAGAATCCCTCTGCCCCTCACAATCTGGCCTCCCTGGTGACCCAGGGTTTGGGCCAGAAAGGTCATCAGGAAAGGGACTCAAAGAATCGTTTGCCGCTCTCTCTCCAGTAGGTGGTGAGACAGGCAGCCTGTTAGGAGATAACTGACGCCCGTGAGGCCGATTGTGTCCATCCAGTCATTCCACTGGCCTCTAGTGGCTGGACCTCCGCATTACTAATGTATTACATAGTGGGGGTTGGGGGGTGCTTTTTTGCCGAGTCAGCTCTCGGGGCAAATACCACACCCTGGGTTTGCCATTCCACAAGGTGGGTGTCGCAGTGGAGTCAGATTGAGGCCCATCACCCATATCTACTCTGGCGCACATGACCCACCATTGGCTGTGCAGCTCATCTGCTGGGTCATGCCCTGTACCCCTGCTGCCAGGTGCAGGTCGCAGTGAAGTGCACTCAGAGTGGACATGAGAACACTGCACTCCGGACCAGCCATTGGTAGATCACCATCTGCCTGGCCAGGCCATATACCCCTGCAGCCAAGTATATGGGAACATGGGGTGTATCCGGTTCATTATAGCGGCACAGACAAGGATACACATGCGAGTTAATTTGGGCGTATACAATAGGACTTCCCTCTAATAATGGTAACTCAATGCAATATACTATAGCAATGATAAACGAGACAATGGGATGGTTAAAATTACAAAAATCCGTTTTGTGCAATTTTTCCGTAATTATAGGCCAATTTATTGTACTATTATGAGCCACTAGTTTTTTCAGAATGATGTGCAATAATTATGAATTATTAGAATTAGGAGGGCAGAATTGTTCACGTTTACAAAAAGGTGGGTGAACACCGAAACAAGTAAATATATTTTCAATTTCAATTGTTGCTGTTATTTGATATTGTTAACAAATAATTTTGAGTTATTTAACAGATGGTTGAAGAATCTTCAAATGTTCAGTATCCCCTGGGTTTTCTTGGAACCTATGATGACTGATTCCGCCGTAGTAGTCGTGGATAAAGGCAGCGTGATTCAGCGCATTTCCGTGGCCAGTATCCAAAATGAGACAGCATATGTAGACAACGAGAATTACAATAGAAAATACCAACTTTATTGCGTTGTTTCGCATGTAGGTTAGAATGCGATCTTCTGTAAGGTTGAATGTGGAGTAAGGTCCATGATTACGCTTTGGAACAGACCACAGTTCGTATAGTTCCCAAACGAAGACGGGGCTGTTAACCAGTAGAAGCCAATAGCGCTTATAGACCGCTAGACCAATCAGCACCAGAGCATGCGATATCACCTGGTAATCGGCTAACCTATTGATTCGACGGACTGCAGACGAGTTGTGCATTGAATTTTCGTCAAGGTCCGAAAGTCGTGCAATAACGAATAGGTAGGTTACCATTAAAACCAACATATTTAGTATGGCGAACCACAACATGGCAAATTCTCCCCTAGACATCTCTATTTCAGCCATTTTTAAAGTATTTTACCGGCAGTTAATAATTATTCAGCACCATAAAACCTCCAATGGTAGAATGTCCAATTCAGTATGTGTGTTTGTAAGAAATCCAATATTTATTTCTGTCAAATAAAATACTGTATATTAAAGTAATATCGTATTTTTAACGCATGAAAATGATATAAATATTCTGGATATATGGATAGGAATATATATCGCAATTATGAGGCGTGGCTTACCATTTCATGCACTTCAGTTGTAGCTCTATGTTATTTGTTTCCGGCACTGAGCCATACAGAAACTTCAAAGATCATCTTTCACTCATTATTTGCCTCCTACAACCTACTGTATACTATACAATGTAAGTAATGTTACTGCTGACCCAACCAATCGTGGTACATTACTACTGACAACCTGTTTGTAAGGTAGTTGTAATGTAGGTACTGTAAACAAAATGCTGTACATGTTGTGCAGTACAGCACTATAGTGGGAGTTGAGGAGCTGCGATGTGCTGACTGTGCGACTTAATCATTAACCTATGAACAGTTTTAGGATAAAGACATTTTATGGACTTGAATACTAGTAACAAATATACATAATGTACAAACAATATATACAAATATCATTTAATAACAGAATATACAAATATTATTTAATAACAGAATATACAAATATCATTTAATAACAGAATATACAAATATTATTTAATAACAGAATATACAAATATAATTTAATAACAGGATATTATTCAAATATTATTTAATAACATAATATACAAATATTATTTAATAACAGAATATACAAATATTATTTAATAACAGAATATACAAATATTATTCTGTTCTTACCTGATGAAGGTCTATCCGAGTATCTGGTACAGAATATCCACGCCGGCCACACATTACTTCCGCTTTTCTCGGAATCATTAGTTAGGATTTCTCTGAACATCGCTCGTTGCGCTCGTTGTTTAATGATAATTTCCCTAATTCTCGCCCTATTTAGCGCGATTTTTCCTGTTTTTTCAAAATGACAAATAATTATGAATAATATACAAAAATATCGAGAATAATTCGTGTCATTTTATAGTTTTATTCACGGACATTGGTAGGCCTATTTATTAATGGAGATGGTGTACTTCAGTTGTAAAATATCGCAATGAAAAATAAGCAAACATGAATTTATTAAATTCTATGATAGGGGTTCGACAATATAATTTTTTTAATTTTCTAACAAGTTACTTGACTAACTTGCTCGTTAGGAACGATCACATTTATTTTGAAATTTTCCTCGGCGGTAATTGTTTGGTGAGTGAGTTTCATTGGGGTGCAATGATCGGGGGGGGGGGGGGGGGTATTTTTTGGGGTATCTTTAGGGTATTTGCGCTCGGGGGGAAATTGTCCCGACACAGTAAACAATTATTAATGCAACAACCATTTATATTGTATTTATTGTATTATTTTATTGTATTTCATTACAATATAAATAAAATGATTGAAGCCATTAAATCAAGTCATAAAAAAGATTTAGCTAGCATAAGGTCAATCAAATTGTTCTAGAAACAATCTTGGATATTTTAAAAAGCCCTAGAATTAAAAGTTTACAAACGGTAATCAAAGTTAATATTATAACTTTTGAATTTCAAAAAACATTAGGAAAACATTCTAAGGATTACCAGGGTTAAAAATATATTCTGTAAATCGGATATCGGGCGGTAATTGTCCAAGTTCCTTGTTTTCGCACGCATTTCTCTCGGAAATAATTTATCACGGTCAAATCAAATTATAGAACAGTAACAGGTGCAGAGTATTTCTTATACACAAAATAACTGGCAAAATCTATTAGAAAAGATTGATTACGCAGGTCAAATAGGATAGAGACACAAGAATAACATGGGGATGATACTTTTATTCACTTGTCCTTTATTTACTTTATTAATTATTAATTCATTGACGTTTTAAATAGTTTTGGATACTTTTTCGGTCCTGAAATCTTTATTCGTTTATAGTATGTCGTTTGAATCAATAATCTTACCGAAGTCCGGACGAAGGATACTCTCAATTGAATAAGGAAGCTCATCACCGCAGCAGTTACTTTCTCTTTCTGTTTTGTCGATGTATTTCCAAGAATTTATTCCATCGTTATGATCCGGATCCTCTTCACATGGCGACTGGATCGGTGGATATTCCTTATAAATCAACGTTTCTCTCTCCATAATGAAACTTAAACCTGCATGTTTCTTGTCTTCAATTAATTCCGTAACCCTTTTCCACTATCGGAAAAAATAGCAACCTTTCAGAGTTTTAAATACAATCTCACAACTTTTTCCTAACAACTAATTTTGATCAATTCTAAAACTTTTTTGGCTTCAGTGCCTTTGACCAATGAGATTAGTTACCATTAACCAATAACGAGTCGGTATATAAAAAATCTGCCATCACAAACCGCAGCCATTGGCTGGTTTAATTTCGCAAACTATTCTCAATTTTTGTAATGTTATTATCCACTAATTAGCTCTCATTGCATTCGTTCCCTGCTGAGTGTTGTGTGAAGGACATCATGATGTTGGAATTTGTCATCTTATTCTAATTTATTTAATTATTACATATATATGGGGATTATTTGAGCCATTCAATTTGGGGGCGAGAATTATACCCACCAGGCAATTAATCAAACAGGATATTACATTATCACTGCACTGCATTTAATCTTTAGCATGCATAACCAGCCTAATTACCGAGTAATAATTTTATTTGGAGTTTATTTTATTTGGAGTATGTTTCCTGTATTTTGTTGAGATATTTCTCGTGATCTTTCTCTTCATGAAGTATTTTTTGAATGTAAACTTTTATCCTAAGTTTTTTTATGTTTTTTTGCCTTGTATGTGATTAATGCTTGAGTATGCTCTCACAGACTCTTCTGGAAAATTGACCACTATAAACAATAAATATTAATAATTCAATTTTAGGAATGTGCGAGCGCGTGGACCAGTGGAACAGTGGTTATTAAACACAGAGAACGCCATGTTTGATGCAATTAAGAAATCGACACGTCAAGGTCTGCACTCCTACGACAACAAAGAATATATACAATGGGTACTTAACAATCATGGTCAAATTGTAATTGCGATTGTAAGTTATCATTCATTAATATAGCCCTTTGTCTTTATTAAATTCTATTACAATATTAGATTGCAGTTTAACATCCACAATGACTTTGTAACATTTCTATAATATTTACTTTGTTTAGACTCAGCTGACCTTCAGTGGAAGTGTGACGTCAGCGTTGTTAGCCGATGACTCCGAGGTGCAGATGAAGGAAGAGTTTGATCATATAAGATCAGTTCTGACTGGACTAGCTGCTCTGGTATTAGAACCTTTAGTGCTACATGCCGTAAGTGCATATTTATTGGAGAAATCGCAATTTGCTTGGCGAAATGTAAAACATGATGTTTTACATGATGTTTTATTATGGGAAACATTGTGTTAAATGTTACTGTAATTTCAATAAATGCTAACATTTAATTTTAGCGGTTGCTGTTTTTCGGTCAATTTCAATAAATTGCTAACTTTGAATTTTTGCGGTCGCTGTTTTCCGGTTATCTTTCTTTGTGATGCTCCCCCCTACATTTCCCTTTCTTCCTTAGGAGATAATTTTGTCAATAATATAAAATATAATAAATAGATTTTGTCAAATTCGCTAAAATAATTTTCTTGTATAGCAATTCCTTCTAAATAATTTTGGGTTGTCACTCGATTTAATGTGTTTTCTTTTTACTTAATATTATTGTTGAGGTCAGAGTAAAACGCGGATCCGGATCCGGATTCTACATTTAACATTGTCCCTACGGAAGTCGATTTTTATAACATTTTTGTAACTACCAAAAATAAAACTATAACCTGTTCTATTTACTTTAGTTTATTGTTTTGGTTAAAATAACGTGCCGCTGTAACCTGCTCCTTTCCCTTAAATGATAAATTTTGGAATCCGGATCCGCGTTTTACACCTACCCTTATTGTTGTTGTTCAAACTCATTTAATTGTTTACTATTTTAAATATTTAGAGAATGAAAGTAGAGGCACTTCTAACGATTTCGGTACACAACCGCGATGTGATAAGCAACCTCATCGATAGCAAAGTGTCTGACTATAATGATTTCAACTGGACGAGGTGAGTGGTTTGCTACTAAACATGCTGTAGGCCTACAACATACCAAACTACAGTAACAACAGTCACCGGTTCATACTGTACTGTATGAACACAATTTAGGTGGCTAAGATTATGTTTTGTTTCAGACAACTTCGTTACGAATGGAACGACAAGGATCACTTATTGAATGTCTGTCAGAGTTTCTGGAGGTTTCAGTATGGTTACGAGTACTTGGGGTGCTCTTCCAGACTCGTTGTTACACCACTAACCGACAGGTGTTATTTGACCTTAACGGGTTAGTTATTCACGCAATGGGCACTTACGCGCCTATTCCTTAGCACCCAAATTGATTGTCACACCCCATGTAAGTTTGCACATCTTTTATAATTGTCATGTAAAGATAATATTCGCTGCTGTTTAAATTCATTGTAGGCGCTTTATACCATAATCTGGGAGGATCACCGGCGGGACCTGCTGGTACCGGGAAAACTGAAACAGTAAAAGACCTTGCCAAGGCGGTGGGCAAACTTTGTGTTGTTTATAACTGCTCTGAAGGGGTTGATTACAAGGTAAGTAAAGACACAAGGTTGTGATATTTCGTAAAATTGAAATGTCGGTAGGTTTAAGTTTCTTAAATAAATATATATTAATTAAGTAGTTAAATACTGCATGTTTTTTTAATGCTTTTATTTAGATTTATATTTAGAACTGTACCTCGTATCGTCTCTGATCTTAACAATACCTTAAATGTTTTCCCCAGATGATGGGTAAGTTACTGAGTGGGTTGGCTCAGTCTGGGAACTGGTGTTGTTTCGATGAGTTTAATCGGATAGATCAGGAAGTTCTGTCGGTAATCGCCCAGCAGGTTCAATCGATAAAGGCGGCCAAAGAGCTGGGCAGCTCGAGGTTTATATTCGAGTCCAAGGACATTAAACTCAACCATTCCTGTGGGGTATTTGTTACAATGAATCCAGGGTGAGTGTTTTTGTTTTATTTCAAATATTACATTTGGTCTGGCTTAATGAAACTTAAAAATGTTAATTTATATTATTATTAGAAAATTGACATAATATATATTCTATCCGTTGGCAGAACATAATGTAGATTATGTTGCTACAGGTAACATTATGATGTGGGTCATAATCCAGGAATAAAACACGGATCCGGATCCGGATCCCAAAATTATTAATTAAGGGAAAGGAGCAGGTTACAATGGCACGTTATTTTAACCAAAGCAATAAACTAAGTCATTAGAACAGGTTATAGTTTTATTTTTGGGAGTTATAAAAATGTAAAAAAAATCTACTTCCGTTGGGACAATGTTAAATTTAGAATACGGATCCGGATCCGCGTTTTACTCTGACCCATAATCCAGTAGCTTCTGTAGGAATGGAGCATGGGCAGTTTGAGCCCAATACCGGTACACTGTACAAGGGGGTACAGATGGTTCAATATTTACTTTCAGTTCCCGAGTTCGAAACCAATCTACTCGTTGCAAACAATCAGACGAGTAATGAACATTTCTGTTTAACATTTAATAATCAATTTGACGTTTTAAATTTTTACTTTAATGTCAATTTTCAAGTGAAATTTCATACTCCAAATCTCAATCTATTACAACTTGATTACATTCCGGAACTCTTCTCCATTACAATGCTAACAGGCAATCGTATTTTTAAGCTCTATTTTTTTGTTATTTCACAAAACATTTACCATGTTTACAGATACGCTGGTCGAGTTGAACTTCCAGACAACTTAAAGTCATTATTTCGGCCGGTTGCTATGACAATGCCTGACTACAACCTTATCGCAGAGATTATGCTGTTCTCCGTGGGGTTCGAAGCGGCTAAAGTACTTTCCAGAAAGATCGTAAATCTCTACCATCTGGCGAGCAATCAACTGTCCAAACAAGTGAGTTGGTATAAATTAGTTTATTAATAAAATATATATTATACGTAAATCTCTACCATCTGGCGAGCAATCAACTGTCCAAACAAGTGAGTTGGTATAAATGAGTTTATTAATAAAATAAATATTATACGTAAATCTCTACCATCTGGCGAGCAATCAACTGTCCAAACAAGTGAGTTGGTATAAATGAGTTTATTAATAAAATAAATATTATACGTAAATCTCTACCATCTGGCGAGCAATCAACTGTCCAAACAAGTGAGTTGGTATAAATGAGTTTATTAATAAAATAAATATTATACGTAAATCTCTACCATCTGGCGAGCAATCAACTGTCCAAACAAGTGAGTTGGTATAAATGATTTTATTAATAAAATCAATATTATACGTAAATCTCTACCATCTGGCGAGCAATCAACTGTCCAAACAAGTGAGTTGGTATAAATGATTTTATTAATAAAATCAATATTATACGTAAATCTCTACCATCTGGCGAGCAATCAACTGTCCAAACAAGTGAGTTGGTATAAATGATTTTATTAATAAAATAAATATTATACGTAAATCTCTACCATCTGGCGAGCAATCAACTGTCCAAACAAGTGAGTTGGTATAAATGAGTTTATTAATAAAATAAATATTATACGTAAATCTCTACCATCTAGCGAGCAATCAACTGTCCAAACAAGTGAGTTGGTATAAATGAGTTTATTAATAAAATAAATATTATACGTAAATCTCTACCATCTGGCGAGCAATCAACTGTCCAAACAAGTGAGTTGGTATAAATGATTTTATTAATAAAATCAATATTATACGTAAATCTCTACCATCTGGCGAGCAATCAACTGTCCAAACAAGTGAGTTGGTATAAATGATTTTATTAATAAAATCAATATTATACGTAAATCTCTACCATCTGGCGAGCAATCAACTGTCCAAACAAGTGAGTTGGTATAAATGATTTTATTAATAAAATAAATATTATACGTAAATCTCTACCATCTGGCGAGCAATCAACTGTCCAAACAGGTGAGTTGGTAAAAATGAGTTTATTAATAAAATAAATATTATACGTAAATCTCTACCATCTGGCGAGCAATCAACTATCCAAACAAGTGAGTTGGTATAAATGATTTTATTAATAAAATATATATTATAATATTAATAGATACACCTTGGACATGGTAAATAAGGTGAGCACATTTTTAGATTGATAAACCTGTCTCTGCGCGGAGTTTAAAAATTTAGTTGAATTTAAAATTGTTATTCACGATTCGAGAGATAACTATGGGATTATGGAGATTAAGAGAACCACTGATTCTGCAGGCTTTTCATATTTCCTGTTTGAAGTTCATGCAAGCAATGAATATTCATTAATATTATGAATCAAGGATATTACGGTGTGAGACAATAACAAAATTGCTTACCGAATTGATGGTTGCTACACAAGACTACTAAGGGCAGCCCTAAACATCAGCTGGAGACAACACATGACCAACGCCGAGCTTTATGGTACAATACCACCTGTATCAACCACCTCCTTGAACGCAGATTAAGATTCAGTGGACACTGCTGGCGAAGTAAAGACGAGGTCATACCAGATCTACTTCTCTGGCAACCAACTCATGGAAAGCGTAGTCGTGGACGACCGACCATAACATATATAGATCAACTTGAAAGGGATACTGAACTTGGCAGAAACGAAATTGCTACAACTATGCAGAATCGGGAAGCCTGAAAGGATCTCATTTCCACTGTCCGAGTTCGCTCGACCTAGTAGTAGTAGTAATTCTGAATAATATTGACAATAAACATTGTTATAGTTATTAAGTACTTAGTTTCCGCAATTATATTGAATATTAGGCCTATTAGAACAATAATACTAAATCGTAATTGTAAAAGGTGTAGTATCGGAAATAGAGTAGAAATTAATAATAATAACATCTGTAAATAATTGTTCATTAGTTCTAGAATGTAAATATTATCAGTAATATTGCGGCGTTGTATTGGTCAGGTTGATATAAATGTATTTATTTACCCTAGGCCCTACTTAAATTAAATAAATATATATTATTTAAAGTCATATACCTTTTAAATGAAACAGCAAAAGTTGTCATTATCAAAATAATGACTCGAAAATTACTGAGAATTATGCTCAAACGATACCTGAATAATAATAATAATGAGGAAACGCTTATGTTTTACTTAGGATCACTACGACTTTGGGATGAGATCGGTAAAGAGCGTTCTGGTATTAGCCGGGCAACTGAAAGCGAAATCGCGAGGCGACAAAGGGGTAGACGAGGTGCATTTATTGATCAAGGCCCTTAGAGAAAGCAATGTACCA
This sequence comes from Nemertoderma westbladi, assembly GCA_032718475.1. Lineage (NCBI taxonomy): Eukaryota > Metazoa > Xenacoelomorpha > Nemertodermatida > Nemertodermatidae > Nemertoderma > Nemertoderma westbladi. Next base: position 15,675 of record JAUCBJ010002054.1, on the reverse strand, counting down.
AAGATGATAGCTGACGATGTGGTTCTTATGGACAGAATCATGGATGATTTGTTTCCGGGAGTCGACATTCCTTTGGAGGAGACAACTTTATTAGATGTACGTCTTTAAAGATTTATATCATTTATTTAAATGTAATTAATTTTTTTATATACATAATAAAATAATATTTTTTTTAAAACGACCTGTTAACAACAAAAACGTGTGAACAAAACATGTATTGTCTCGATACAAAATTATAACCAATGGTTTCGCTGGGTCTCGAACCCAGGACCTTCTGCGTGTTAGGCAGATGTGATAACCACTACACTACGAAACCCGTCGGAGAAATAAGAATTAGACGTCAGTGCTACACGGGTGATAGCGTAGCTACCGGTATTGAAGGATAATTAGTAATGACAGTTATACTGAAATTAAGCAAAGGTCGCAATTGATTTATTTATACTTTAAGTTTTTTATTTTATTTTATTTCATTATTATTGATTATTTTTTTTTTTTCGCCGCTTTGTTATATAATTACTAATACTAATTATATAGCCGCGTAAATAATATAATACTTATATTGCAATTAAGAACCTATTTCAGACGGAAGTTTTTATTCCTAATGTATTCAATATAGAAAGCGATCGACCTAGCTATACATGATCTACGTCTAGAAGAATGGAAAACTCAGAAAGATAAAGTGAAGCAGTTGTACAGTCAGATATTGGTTCGCCACGGTATCATGATGGTTGGGCCTACATGTGGTGGCAAGTCCACAGTGCGAACAATTCTACAACGGGCGTTAACATTCCTACCGGCAGTCACTGCCGACGACAGCTCAGAAACATTGGCCCATTTAGTAAGTCTACCCACATGAATAGTTTTATTTCTTTCAGCTTTCATTATTCTACATTAAAAAAGGTAAGATAATTTAACGAATGATTTAATTTGTTATTAAAATAATATGATGGCCAATTAAAGTTTTTGTGTAACAATAATTGCATGAATTTGTGAATAGTGCAATTATGTTGAGTGAGTATCAAACTCGAAAAAACTGATCCAACATGTTCAACACTTTATACAAAATTATGCGAAAGCTCTTAATGCAAAAAAGTTACATTATGTCTGATATTGTATTTGTGTGTTGTAATATTATTACACCCTAATGACTAACATTAATTAATTAATATATGTATTACGTACATATAAATTAAAACCAACATGTAAAACGAAAAATTCCAATCGAAATTTCTAAAATAGAAAAGCTGGTCCCATCCAAAATATTATTTTCCGTTTCAGCATTCTAGAAAGAAGGGACACGTTGACTGTGTTGTTATTAATCCCAAATGCGTGCAACTTAATGAGCTATACGGTGAAGTTAACCCAAATACTTTGGAATGGAAAGATGGTTTGATTGCTCAAACGATAAGGAGGTTTGTTACAGTTTTACAAGGGATGTACTATTGTACTGATTGGTCAAAATAGAAAGGGGTTTGTAACAGTATTACAGTGGAGGGATGTACTAATAGGTCAAAGAATAATGAGGTTTGTTACAGTAGTACAAAGAAGGGATGTACTGATTGGTTGAAAAATAATGAGGTTTGTTACAATATTACAGTGGATGGATGGATGTACTGATTGGTAAAAAATAATGAGGTTTGTTACAATATTACAGTGGGCCTATTACAATAGACTACAATATTTTACAGGTTTACTAAGGATATCCAATGTAAGACAGCTAGTCCGTTGGGTCGAGCCGAAAGAGACGTTACCTTTGCATTGCCATCTAGCGGTCGTTCCGGTGATTCACATAGACCCCAGACGGCGGCCACCGCCACTACATGGAGTTCAGTAGATGAGTCTGTTACTGAGGTTGTCGACGACAACATAGCGGTGTCCTATGAAGGCAATACGAGTGAGGTAGGTTAAACTATTATTTTTATTTACTAATCAATACATTATTAATGAGATGTTTAGGAAATGAAGCAGAAGGGTGAGAAAGGCTCTCGCTTATGGATGAAGTTAAACAAAGGCAATTTATTTTCTTTTCAAAAATAAATTGGCAAATATTTTCCTAATAATGACCACGTTTCTTCTGTACCGCATGAACACCTTTTACCATTTTATCCGCAACCGCATTTGTTCCATTTCTGCTATTTAATCCCGCTGGTGTTATATACCATTAACGGCGACAATATCTACCTGTAGTGTATTCCCATTCCCAATCTCGTTATGTATTACAAACATTCCATTGGGTGTTCGATATGGCACCAACGCTGTGGTGTCATCGTCTGAAGTTATTTTCGATCACCTCCGCACTAAATAATTGCTGAAAATCTTGTTGTTAAAACGCAATTGCAAATATTAATTGATTACACCATGTCCCGTAATATTGTGCCATTTTCTGATGACACGGACCCCCCCCCCAAAAAAAATTTTTTTTTCTACAAATCTTATCATATTGCTTGAAATTTGAAACACAACTAGTTCAATTCACCGTGGTTGTTACCATGAAGCCGGAATTTTCGATTTCGCCTTTAAATTTTTTTTATAAGCGTTTTAAAAAAAGTGTATTTTCGCCCCATCCGTATCATTGCCATGTAGTATGTATATCTTCTGCCTGTTAACGAATTACATGGCATACACCACAAACAACCACATACTGCATACTTGCTACCAGTATAACGGTGAAAAGCAAGAATATGATGGACGAGCTATAGGTTCGGATGAGTTCACCAATATAGATACATAGAAAGATAGTGAATACTTTTACAGTAAGAAGTCCTAACGGTCTTCTAATTATTCACTGTTGTGTTATTCGCAAAGCTGTTCATCATCAGCATGAAATGCTGAAAAGGTCCGGAATTATTTACAAAATTCAATGGCCTTTATTTGCCATTAGTGATATTGTACATTATCTCTTCATATCAGAATCGAAGTATCAAAACATACTACCCAATAGGAACACAGTGCATATGATTCTCTGAGCAAATCTTAATAATCATCAACATTATTTTGATGGTGTCTGTTAAACCCAAATATTGATTTAAGGTTGTGCTTGTAATTATGTAATTGAGTTTCCCTTGAAAGATGAAAATTACTCTCTTGTGCCGCAATACTTATTATACATTATTTAGGCCAAATATTATTCTGATCACAGTATAGTGGCGGCGGCTGTAGCATTATTTTCTTGTCTTCACCTCAAAATAACATCTACTCAAGCATCATAGCTATAACAAATTTCGCAGAATTCCATAATATTATAATTATATATCAGGTTTACATTTGTTTTAATTAAAGCTGCTGTTTGCGCTTTTAAGACCTTTGACAGTTTAACCTGCCAAATTAGGATGTCTTCTAGATGATAGATAGTCTTTAGCCTATGACGAGTATTTGATACACTAGATTAGCCGAAGCCAGTCTATGTGCAATCATTCACCCGCTGGATATACCCGGGAGACTGAATTCGGAAGCTTAATGATTGATGGTGTAAGCCTACTGTATTATTCGACTGATCGCAATATATAATCTCTGACAAATATTATTCACTTTCGGGAAATATTAACAGTTCCTTTAGGACGTGGCGCTCTAAATATGTAAACAGAGTTATGACTTAAACCAGACGCAATGAGATGGCTATAGATTCACGTATATGGCGCATTCTTTAGGAGATGCTTTGTTATCAGTCACAATCATACACAATGCTGCACAATGCTGCACACCAATCTGCCGACCTTCACTAATTTTAGTCACATACAAAGAGAATAACAGACAATACATGTAGGGCCTATAAAATAGCATTAGATTCACTTCAAACCACTTAACATAGGTCGCAATCGTTTATCTGTAACCGGTCTCTCTAACCTTTAGTATATCAAGAAGGTTGGGTGTCTGACTATTGATCAGTATTCCAAATATAATCTTCCATCAACAAATATAATGAATAACCGACAGCAAAAGCAGTAATGTTAAGTAAGATATGCATGATATGTTTAGTAAGCATTGATAAGGTAACTCGTTAACTCGATAACAGATATACGTTCTATAATTAAGCCTACTAATGTAAGACTAAAGACTGAAACACGGAGGTGCCAAAAGCCGGTGTTCTTAGGCTCTGGGCAAAAACATAACACTGAATTCCTGAATTTCTGTATCCACCTCCAACACAGAGACAAAAAACGCTCTGATTGGTCGACCGAACAACGAGAGAACAAAGAAACAAAGAAATGTCGACGTGGCAATATCAGCTGTTAGCCGTCGTCATGGTAGCGACACTGTTTTCAAGAGTATCGAGCTTATTGCGTCCCGAAATTGCGGATTATGTCCTCTAAAGTACAAATACAGAAGAAATGGCTTTTATGTCCTCTAAAACACCAGTACAGTAAGGACACGGCCTTTTTATGCCCAGTAAACCAACTACAGAGTACTTTACGGGGAAAATAACCGGCTAATTACGCAAAAGCTTTTACACCGCTCCCAGAAAATGGGATTTAAGTCTATAAAATATAACAAATCACAGTTTCTAAAATATAAAGATACTCTAAACAGTTAGTCTTTCTTACGCAGACGGCGTTTACGCAGTTTTTTGAGGCTAGCAAGAGTCCTTTTCTCTTTGGGGCGAGCCACTTTACTAGGAGGGCTATAAATCCTGGGTGAAGGGTGCAATATGATTGCATCAGAAGGTGTAGGATTATGGTCGGGGTATCCGCCGTTTCGATATGCTTCTCCTCGAGCTGATTTTCCTCCGCCCGTAGCTGGATACGTCCATCCAAAACTCTCGCAGAGAATGGGGTTGTCTAAGTTCGATATCTTCTTAGAGATTCTGGATTTCACAATCGAACTGAGATAAAGACAATTCGTTTATCGCTTGGACTTGCTGTTACAACTTACGTTTATCTGAACAAACGCAGGTTTCCTTTCTGATCTTTGTAGAATAGCGTTTAACTCGTTTGGTACAACGTTCTCCGCCACTTTGGTGACAGGTTATATCGTGTTAAGCCGGGACGATGGTAAGGGTTAAACGGCGATATTAAATGTCCGCGTCCCAATCCGGCTAGGTAGAATGGGCTAATATCTAGGAAGCCCACAACTGGGGTGCCACCGACTAATTGTTCAGGTAACACTAGATCTTTGAGCAGTGAGTACAGCTCGGGAGGATCCGTCATACTAATAGGATCAAGAGTCTGAAGTCTCACTAGGGAATGAGGAGTTCTGATCGAGTATTCCGAAACTCTGATCATTGGTTTATTTAAGGATCGTCTGAGTCGAACGAGCGTAGGTGATACATCGAACAAGTTTCGCTCGAAACTCTCGTAAGTATAGCGAGTAAAACCGTGTTTAAAGCAACGTCTCCGCGGATGTTTATGTCTTTCCGTTTGTTGGTTGGGTCTTGGGCATTCATCGCAATAATACCAAAAACGCACGTCTTGTAGGGGAAACGCGAGTGATCTTTCTCCAGCTTACAATATTCCTCCATCCGTTCGAAGCCATCCGGTACAACAGGTAGCGATCGATCGGCGGTAAGATACATCATAGTGGAATAGAGCCGTTTGAGTTCCACCATGCGGTCATGAGGTATACCTTGAGGATATCGAGTTTCTAGATTCTGTTGACTGGTAATATCGAGATAGGTTTCTCTCAAGAATTCCACGTATTTGGTGAAGTCGCTGCGTTTATCCGGCTCTTCAACATCTGCACTTTCGAGTCGGTTTCGAATAGAATTTTCGTGTTCGAGTTTCAGTTTATCGTTCCGCTTCCGCTGGGTAGGATATTTAAATAAAACCATTTCCCTTTTGGTGTCTATATCGTTCGTATCGTGTAGGTCGATAGGATGACCAGTAGTTAAGAAGTCCATATACATACCATTACGATGCGTACAGCGAGCGGTAAATTTTCTACAGTCCAACCCACGCGCAAGTTGCTCCCGGGAGATTGGCGGTTAGATATAACGACCATCGTCCTCCGTAGTAGTTGGACCAGCGTCGCCGCGTATCAAGCTATCAACAAACGCTTGTAAAGGTAGAGTATATCGCTCCCTGATACCAAGATCATCTTCTATCAACTCAATCATATCTGCTATATAAGTTTATCCATATTATAATGAGTTTATATTTAGGCGAGCGGGCGTCGCTGCCTACCCCTCTCTGCCCCCGGACAGTGCGAGATCCTCAGCGCTGGTGTACTTTCGCCGATGTGCCTATCGCCAACGTCGTAGCTGCACAACGACTACAACAACCAGCACGAGCCACTCCACCGTCCGTCCCAAAGGCTTAGATATACTTCAGGTTCTTACTGGAGAGTTAGGGTTACTTTCACAATTGCGACTCGCTACTGTAAACACACCTTAGTAGTAACATTCACCTACAAACGCACAAATTCCACGTAACTGTCACAAATGGTGCACATTCTATCACACATTCGGGTCATTTGTCCGTTAGTCAAGTGCCTTCCAGAATGTCACGTTGTTATTATGTATCCTTGGATACTAGCGGTGTGCTATTTATTCCGTATGCTATTCAATACGCAAGCCCTTTATTGTTCTTTTAACTCACTTCTAATTCTAGCGTGGTTGTTGCCATGGTGACATTATGGAAAGCTAGCGGTAGAATTAGGGTAATTCTCATGCATACAGATCTGGGATGCTATTTAATAGTAATTCTTTAATTGTCAATATCCTCTCTATATGTGATTTTATGAATTTTATCGGCTATTGACTATACATTGGAGATTCTCACACACAAATACACTGAATATAGTGAATCTCCGCTCCCATGATCTATTAATTAATGGAATTTTGGGAATGTTATAAATTGCATAAAATTGCAATTTATTAAATTCATTAAAGTATGAATTTAAATTTATTCCCTGAAATTTTATTATTTGATAGTTAAATTGACACAATTTGATTCCAGAGCAGGTCTGGGGACATAGGATCCTTAATTCTATGAAAATTGTCTTTTAAGAGTATCGGTAAGTGCTACGATATCTTAATCGACTAGAATTGTTAAAGGATCTGAATTTTACAGATTTTGATTTATAGATTTGTAAATATTAAATAATTAATATTTGAGATGGGCACCAATTTATTCCAGAACTTGTCTGGGGACGTTAACCACTGATTCTAGAATTTTGTCTTTCAAGTATATCGGTGGGTGCCGCGATATCTTAATCGACTAGAATTGCAGATGGTCAAAGGGTTTAACAGATTTATTTTGCGTTTTACGCTACTGTTAAAGGGACATCACGCTACTATATGTATTATTTAATATACGGTATGAGAGCAATATCGCACGAAGCAATGTCAGTGTGAAGAGGCAAGTCGTTTCCAAGGTCTACCCAGAGCTTGGTTTAGCCGAGACACGAGGATCTGAACTTTGCATTCCTAATACTCTGCCTACCAATAATACTTGAATATAGTAGTGGCTTTATTGTACTTTAATAAGTACGGACATTTCATCTTACTGTAGTTACGTATTTGTAATGTAATACGGACAGTAAGGAAGGAGAAAAAGAATTATTTCTCGCCGTCGCACTAAATATAATATATAAGTAATTAAGTAATAAACACTAATATATTGCACTAATCTACTAAATAATCACTAAATAACATTCTACTAAATAAAATTAAAGAAAACGATTATAATAAAATTACATAATAATACATACATAATATAAAATAATAAAAATAAATATAAAATAATATAGTCACACACCCACTCCGTATGTTGTCACGTTATGGAGTCCCTAGATATTTGTTGGATTAGGGAGGTGGTCGTGGGAAGAGTATCTTGCCTTCCATAGTTTCCGGACAGTTTTCGGTCTCTTTCCGGTAAACATAAACGACCAGCTGGGCGATTGAGTGGTTGTGTTACTTTCTCCGCTCCCTTGGCCAGTCTAATCTTCACCGTGGTAAGATGAGGAGGCCATTCATCTTCTTTACTTAGGAAGTCGGGTCCACCTAACCGGTTTGGAGTATCTGTAAGTTCTTGAGGAGTTGCTCCTCTGGAAGCGATGTCGGCTAGATTGATCGTCTCGGGGCAATGTCTCCATTGATCTTCATTGGAGTTGATGTCGTCATTATCTGAGGAGTATGGTGTTCCCTCAGTTGGGTCGTCAACTTCACTGCTCTCCACTTCCCGTTCACTTAATTGATATACCTGTTCTTTTGGTAATCTTTCCATAAGGGTTCTACGAGAAGGGCCAGTAAAGTACCAACCTACTCTAGTTCTTCCCGCATAAACTTGTAGAGGTTGCGGTTGAGCAGGCCGTTTCTCCAATGTCTCGAGCGCTTCATGCGCATTTTGACCGATGAGTATTTGGACTCCAGGGTAATCGGTGTTGAATCTAGGTATTTCAAACTGCTGGGTGAAATCGTCCTCATCCCAGTTATAAGGTTCCACTTGGGTGGTAGCGAAGTTCTTTATTGCCACCATTTTTACTGACCTTATGCTATGTTCTCCTAGTTCGTCCTGGGGGGTGGACAACGCACCTACATAATAATCCGCTGTTACTGTAGATTTCCAAACCTGCATAATTCCTGACATGTTTAGCTTAGTTCGGAACTTGGGTTGTCCAGCAAAGATGTCTTCGGCTAGTTCTTTGTCGATGAATGTTCCTGTACTACCGGAGTCAAGGAGGGCGTTCACTACATAACTCCTTTTAGGTCCGTGGACCCTTACCTGTACTACAGGAAATTCTCGGATTCCTACATTGGAAGTTGGCGCTTTCCAAGATGGTTGTCTGTCAGAAGTAGTTAGGGGGAGCTCGCTGTCGGTGTCCTTTTCATACGTAAGTGCTCGATACACTGCGGTATTTGTCAGGTAACAGGATTCGTTTTCGTCGGAGAATTCGTCCGTATAGAATCCTTCCATCTCAGAATATTGGTCAGTGTCGTTCACATCACTGAATTGGACATGTAGTTCGGACTCACTTACCTGACTCGGGCTGTTTCGTTCGAATTCCGTGTGCAACAAGATATGATGTTTTGCGCCGCACTTTGCACACCTTGCGTCGGAGTAACAGGTTCGCCGTTGGTGTCCTCGTCTGAGGCAATTATAACACAACCGCTTATCCCACATGACTTCACGTCTGTCCTTTAGTGATTTCCTCAGGAATTCATCACACGCACTTAAACGGTGGGGCCCATCGCACAGCACACATTTGGGCTTGATGTTACTTACTTTAACATGTGCTGTGTGGTGCACGTTCGTTCTTTCCTCGGGCTTTCTCACCTGAATTCTCTTGGGAGACGTAGGAGGAGTTTTTCTTACCTGTTCTCTCCTGTCATTGGTTCGAGACTTGAATTTACTTACCTGGTCTTTAGGCGTTTTATTGACATAATAAGATCTTTCAGTGTCTTTCCCGCTATCCTCTCCTTGAGAAGTCTGGCTTTCGCCGTCGTCTGTATAACACACTGGTGTTACCCTTCTCCTAGAAACGGGTTTCTCACTTACCTTGTTTTCCAGTGTCTTCTCTCTGGACTGCCTTAGGAGCTGTAATTTCACTTCTCTATCTAAGAATGACATGAGATCAGCCATGGTAGGGTCTCGTCGTTGTTGTTCCATCATATATAACACTTTCTTGTCCCAGCGTGTACCTACTCCACCCTTGGGCAAAGTAGATGCTAAGGCTCCTACAACCATAGAATTCTGGTATTCATGAGACTTACCTAACCAATCTAGTTGTCTACAGATCTCCTGAATCTCGTCGGAAAACTCTATAATCCCGCTGCTAAGAAACTTTCGGGGCGCCATTAATTTCGCATATAAATACCTAGCTATGTTAGTCCTATTACCATACCTGATGTTTAGTGTATCCCAAACTTGTCTTAATCCATCTGGATGTCCAATAAACTTTGACGCCATTAACTTGGGAGATCCTTCCAAGCACTCGATGAGGAATCTAAGTTTCTCTCCGTTGGATAGCACAGAGTTCTGTATGTTATCTTTGTAATATTCATTAAAAGGTAACCATTTCATCTCATCTCCATTGAACTTGACTATCTCTCCAACCTTTACCGCTTGCCGGGCTTCGGTTCTAGCCATTTGACGCGTAAAACTTTCTTGGGCCATCGTGTTATTTAATATCGAGTTATCGGTATAGAAATTTCTCGGATTATGATCCGGTCTATAGGGAATATCATTATCAACAGGTCTATAATTACCCTTAATAGGGTTGACTATAGGAGTTTCTACTTCGCTAGCAGTATATATGCGTGTAGGCTCCACACCTTGCGCATGAGATACTTCAGACCTAACAGGTTGACACATTGTTACAGGGGGTGGTGGTATACCCCTTTGTGTATTTACTAATTTATCGCGTTCTAGCGCGATACTTTGCTGCACTTCTTGCAACTCTAACCTACTTTCCCTTACTGTGCCCTTGAATTGCTGAACGGTCTCCTGCATCTGTCCGAGCAGGAGATCCATCCCCCGTCGTCTCTCATCCACCCATTCGACCGCCGAAGCGGGATTCGCCAACGTTGTAGCGGGCGGACGAGGGACAACGGGCGACAAATCATGAATATTTCGCTCGGAGTCCAGGGCATGAACTGTCTCATGGGCTGTTCTGCTGGGCACAGGTAGCTTGGTACTGTGCAAAGGGAATTTAGAGGTAGGTTCAGGGAGTACAGGTGTCTCTACCACCGAAAGGGTGGCTTCGGGAACAGGCCTAATTATTTCAGGCTCATCTACTATAGTAGGGAGTCTTTCTATTGTAATTATTTGGTCTGTGGGTTCTGTACTACCTAAGTTGGTGTTATTTAGTTGCCTTCTAACAGCTGGGGGCAAATCAGGCAATTTCTGATGGTGGGACATTCTTTTACGTCTGCTTAGGCGAGATCGATTTCCTCCGCCTTCAGTGTCGGTGGTATCGCCTTCCTCAGATGATGTATAACCTTGTCTTTTGGGAGTAGATCGATTCATCATCTGCATATTACTAGCTGTTAACTGTTTATTAAAGTTGTCTTGTCTCTCTTGAAGATTTTCCAACTCTAGTTGGGTTGTCTCTTCAGATGCCCTCCGTTCTGCTTCTGCCACTGCTATTTTTCTTTCCGCTTCGGCTGCCTTTCTTTCCGCTTCTGCCGCTGCCACTGCCGCTGCTGCTGTCTTTCTATCTTCTATACGTTTTTTCTTTACTTGTTCTTCTTGAACCTTAGCGATGCGGATACTTTCATCAAATTTAGCTTGGTTCGCAGCTATCCTATCCACATCAATTGCGTCCAACACACGCTGGGCTCCTTCACTATTAGGGCTAAGTCCATCTAACCTTCTCCTCAACTCTTCATCTCCTAAAAAACGCTGATAGTCTGACAGATAGATGTCAATGGCATCCCTCTTATGCGGTTTCTCTGCCGTCGCTTCACTTTCCACTTGGGAAAAAGTAGCGTCTGTTGATTCTCCATGGGTTGAGCGCTCCTCCAGCTGAGCTTTCCACTGAGCTGTTCCTTGAACCTGGAGACTCACCCGCCGAAACCAAGTCTTTACGGCAACTTGCAACGACGTGTCTTGTCTTCTTTTAGAAGCCTCTTCAAAGGCCGATAAGATTAGCCTGATTCGCAGAATTCTTTCTCTAACTTGATAAAGCAGTTGTCCCTGCTCTTGAGGTCCTTGTGGTTGTTGAAACAGTTGTTCTTTTAGTCGCTCCATAGAGCTGAAGAATCCCTGTGCGTATCCGGCTGCGGACCTCTTCCGCACAGCTGGATCGATGGTTTCCTTGGTTACTCCCATCCGGTGTATGTCTTCCCAGGCAGCTTCTGATAAATCAAACGGGAGTCCGGGTCCGGGGAAGTTCCATTGCGACTTGACAATAGACTTCAGTTCTTCCCTTGTGTATCCCGCATAACTATCTTTAGTCGATCGTTTATTTCTCGCCCAATCGATCTGGTGTTCTTCCACCGCAATCAATAACCTAGTGAGTACGGCTGCAGGAAGGATGAGAAGGGGATCCGAATAAATCGCATCCGTCATCTTTGCTCCGCGCTCGGGTGTCAGCTCTACAGTATCCTCACTACTGGAGCTGTCGGGCCGCTGAGGAATAAATTCTTGGCTCGCGGGTTGTTGCTGTTCCGATGCTTCTTGGTCCCGCTTGACCTGCGCTCGAGTGCCTATGATAGACCTACGATGTTGGACCAGCCTAGGTTCTGATATTACTACTGTAGGGATGACCTTGCTTACAGTAGGAGGGGACTTGGACTTTGGTCTCAGACGCTCTATACTCTTAGCTGAGTCCCAGATCTTTTTAAGACCCTGTCTAACACTCATTCTAGCACTTTCTAAGAGGCTATCTGACAATGTTTGTTTTGTGTCAGACATGTTTGATTGTACAGTTGAATGCCTACTGCTATATTACAGTCTAAGCAAGTCTAGTAATTCAGCATTAACTGCTAGCCTAGTAATTAATTACCGATACTGCTACTCAGTGTAGCGTGATATATATATAATATTAGAATACCGGTATGCTTATAGTATATATAAGTATTATTAGTAACTAGAATTAATTACAGAATACCGGTATGATTTCAGCCTAAATTTATATATATATAATAGGCCTATCGTGAATACCGGTATGCAGCTTACACTTATAATGTATATATATAAGTATAATTACAGACTAGAATTAATTACAGAATACCGGTATGATTTCAGCCTAAAATTTATAGAAATAAATATAATAAGCCTATTGTAAATACCGGTATGTCAATTATTTTAGAATAATTGAATTTCTGAATTTTAAGGGTTACTTGGTTACTTTAACTTACTTTATTACCGTTATTTAAGCAGTAGTCCAACTGATATTGAGACCTAGTTGTTGTATGGCAGGCCTACTATTTATAAATCGTTTGAGTTGATTTATAATATATATATACCCGTTTAATGGGTTTTGTCAATGTTTGAAATAAATGTTATTATTTCTGGGGGAGTCACTACACATAAGCTGTGCGCTCTCAGTGGAGTGCTACTTGTTAGACACTAAAACAAATAATTCTAATTTACCTAAGTTACTTAATACTACAAATTACGTACAATTCGGGTTGAGATTACAATCTCTAAATAAACACAAAAATTTAATTACAAATACACAAATACGAATTTTTAGGGTAATTTTACAAGAAGTCTACTAACCAGCCTAACAAAGGGTTAGAATATCTGGTTATTACAACGGACAGGTTACTACGGTATTTGAAAATAATAAGTAGTAGTAAATATACTGCGTTGTCCAGATAGGAAAATACCACCGCCTGACGACCTATAACCGTATCGCTATAGGTACTACGTTATGTATCACGGAGTGTTCCTACCTAGAGATTAATTACCGCGGTCTACCAGAACCAACGTGCCTATTAACCACTTTACAACACAAATATACTGCCCACACACTAATCACCTTCGGAAAGTACTGTACACTAAACCCTAAATTAGGTACAAGTACTTGTACAACAAATAATTAGTAGTTAAAAATACTTGAACAGCTAAAAGAACCACGGTATCTGCCGGAGTGACCAAAGCACAAAATCTCCAGTCTTTACCTACGCCGAGCAGCCCTGATGTAGTACCGGGGTTAGTTTAACTATAACGGTATGTATAACATACACAATTACTGTAGGAATAAACTTGGGGAATGAATGTTGCGAATAATAGCATAAACTCTGAATAATAAATATTACGCTACGCGTACAAACTACTCAAACAAAATGCAGACCAAATACTGACAGGCTACTATCAAGCCTAAACAAACTACGGTATATGCAGACTCCGAAATGATTAGTTAGTATGCGTTCTAACCCAGTAGTACGACTTATTCTTTCACAGGGGGTTTACCTCACAGCACTTGAAGCCCCTACGTTCCCAACTAGCACTTGATCGGACAGATGCTCTACACACACCGAAATTTCCTCAAACCCAACAACAGTCAGACAACTATCCAGCCTACAAATTATCTAAATAAAATTATACGCTACCCGTACAGACTACACAAACAAAGTACAGACCAAACGCTGGCAGACTACTATCAAGCCTAAATAAACTACAGTATGTGCAGATTCCAAAATGGTTAGTTAGTATGCGTTCTAACACGGTAGTACGACTTATTCTTTAGGTGGGGATTGACCTTACAGCTCTGGCTGCCCCTACTTCCTAACCGTACTTTATCGGACAGACTCTACACACACTGCAATCCGTTCAGACCCAACAACAGCCAGACAACAACAGTCCAGCCTACAATTGTCTGTATAGACTGAGCAAGCTTACACGCCTTCTGCTCAATACTGGCCTACAAATAAATAAAACTGACAGAAATAAGTAAAATCTCAATAAAAAACCAGGGCTGCAGTCCCTGATTAATTATTAAGGCCTACCGGTATATAATTATCAAAATCGAATAATACTGCTGTACCTGTACTGTAAGTACCGGTTCGGGTGATCAGGCAGTCAGGCCTACAGGTTTCCGGTCGACCGGTACTTTCGACTTGATTGCTTACGCCGCAATCCAGAAGCAATATCTGTTATTGTTTGCGCTTTTAAGACCTTTGACAGTTTAACCTGCCAAATTAGGATGTCTTTTAGATGATAGATAGTCTTTAGCCTATGACGAGTATTTGATACACTACATTAGCCGAAGCCAGTCTATGCGCAATCATTCACCCGCTGGATATACCCGGGAGACTGAATTCGGAAGCTTAATGATTGATGGTGTAAGCCTACTGTATTATTCGACTGATCGTAATATATAATCTCTGACAAATATTATTCACTTTCGGGAAATATTAACAGTTCCTTTAGGACGTGGCGCTCTAAATATGTAAACAGAGTTATGACTTAAACCAGACGCAATGAGATGGCTATAGATTCACGTATATGGCGCATTCTTTAGGAGATGCTTTGTTATCAGTCACAATCATACACAATGCTGCACAATGCTGCACACCAATCTGCCGACCTTCACTAATTTTAGTCACATACAAAGAGAATAACAGACAATACATGTAGGGCCTATAAAATAGCATTAGATTCACTTCAAACCACTTAACATAGGTCGCAATCGTTTATCTGTAACCGGTCTCTCTAACCTTTAGTATATCAAGAAGGTTGGGTGTCTGACTATTGATCAGTATTCCAAATATAATCTTCCATCAACAAATATAATGAATAACCGACAGCAAAAGCAGTAATGTTAAGTAAGATATGCATGATATGTTTAGTAAGCATTGATAAGGTAACTCGTTAACTCGATAACAGATATACGTTCTATAATTAAGCCTACTAATGTAAGACTAAAGACTGAAACACGGAGGTGCCAAAAGCCGGTGTTCTTAGGCTCTGGGCAAAAACATAACACTGAATTCCTGAGTTTCTGTATCCACCTCCAACACAGAGACAGAAAACGCTCTGATTGGTCGACCGAACAACGAGAGAACAAAGAAACAAAGAAATGTCGACGTGGCAATATCAGCTGTTAGCCGTCGTCATGGTAGCGACACTGTTTTCAAGAGTATCGAGCTTATTGCGTCCCGAAATTGCGGATTATGTCCTCTAAAGTACAAATACAGAAGAAATGGCTTTTATGTCCTCTAAAACACCAGTACAGTAAGGACACGGCCTTTTTATGCCCAGTAAACCAACTACAGAGTACTTTACGGGGAAAATAACCGGCTAATTACGCAAAAGCTTTTACAGCTGCAGCATGTTCCGTCTAATCCTA
>JAUCBJ010002053.1:0-32581 GCA_032718475.1 Nemertoderma westbladi | reverse complement strand
CAGATATTGTTAACCTTATAATTCAACATTGTTTTAATAATATTATTATTTTATTATATTTCGTTTAAACAATAGTGAATATCAACATAATTATTGTATTACTGATTTGAATTCGAGTTATAATGATATAATACGTTGTATCGATTACATTCAGACCTGGAATCTGGCTAATCCTTCTCATGTCACAGTCAGAACCCTATCCTCTGCGCAACCTTCTCCAAAATTACTGCCTCCATTGTAATTGCTACGCGACCAGGGTAAACCTACGTTATTGTATACTTATCGTAACGCAAAGACTCGCCCACATCTACAGGGATCAGACGCACGGCCGTCTGCCTGTCTGCAGAATTCGGGTGCATAACACCCCGAAGCTCCAACGACAAACATTGTCGCCAAACAACTCTATAGAATGGCGGCAGACACTCGGAAAGCCAATGACATTGTGGGACAGGCCATGGGTTGGCCGATGGCATCCACATCCAACCCGACAACAGCCACCGCCACGCCGCAGAAAGCCAGCGCAACAAAACGATTCAAAGCTGTCGCTAAACGCGCCATTTCTGTGTCAACTCTTCAGACTCCTTCATCATGGAGAAGCAATCGTTGGTTTAATTTTGTGTTCCACAACAAGAATGCGTTGTATATTCTCAGTCCGGAAAACTTTCTTCGGAAGTGGTGCAAGAAGCTCATCGAATGGCCATATCCTTTACTTGCATAAAATCTCTAATAAAATAATAAAATCTGATCACTAATAAAATCAAATAATTATGTGTGTTTAGGCCCAATTCATGTCGCGGCAATTGGATTTAGTTAATTTTTCAAAAAGATGAAGATAAAATAAATTGCCGCAACATGTTGCTAAGTGTCTGCATTAAAAGTTGCACCGTGTAAGGCGGTCTTACTGTAACTTATATTACTATAACCGTAAAATAAGTAGGCCTACACTTATCGTCCAAATAGTGAATTCTGATTTCCTCCATATGTGTTTCTTCAAAATAATGTTTTACTCAATAAGCAAGTTCTGGAATCTATTCTTACTAATTCACTATTTAACGCACCACTAAAAAAAATTATAATATTTTTGATTTTCATTCAAGATTTAAAATATGAAAAAAAAACTACCAATTTATGTGTCTAAAAGTGGATTTGTGTGGAAGGTTGAACTGTACAGTAGTGCATGAATTGAGCCGTTACCTAGGGCACTGTACATGTACAATTGGAAGGGATCTAGGACACTCCCCCCCCCCCCCCCCCCCCGGACAGTTCCCCCCCGGACAGTTCCCCCCGGACACTTCTCCCCCCCCTCCCCCCCGGACACTCCCCCCCCCCTCGGACACTTGCCCCCCGGACACTTCCCCCCCAGTTAAAGTGTTAAAGTTAATCTGGGTGCATCAAAGCAATAAACAAAAGTTAAAGATGGTTACAGGACAAGTTGTATCTAGACAAGTTTTTTCAAAATTATAAAAGAAACATTTTTATAGTCAAGTTTTGTTTGTTTTTCTTTTAATTTGGGGCTGGCGCCCCCAAACCCCCGCTTCTTTTCTTGGGGGCTGCCGCCCCCAAACCCCGGCATTCCCTGAGTGCCCGTAGTGAAAGACTTAAGACCATTTTGAAATAATTAATTCATGTTTGTATCATCAGATAATAAATTGACTAAGCCTAAAGTAGGAGCTGTATTGAATGTTAATCAAATTAATATAACAATTTCTACAATATTATATAATTCAACAAAATCCTATTAAATATATTGCAAGTAACCAGGAAATTTAATATGTAGTGTGTATAATATCTATAAATGTCCCTGGAGAGGTATAATTTTGATTGCAACAATAACCATCTGCTACAATCCCCATCTGCTACAATTTGAAGAAGACTATTACATAATAATACCTATAATTAAATTGTCCGTGGGGGAAGTGTCCGGGGGGGAAGTGTCCGAACACCATTGGAAGGAGTTATCTCTCTGGATAATAATATCTGAATTTGGTGGATAACTTGTCCAAATGCTCTCCCTTGTCGCTGGACACTGCAGGATCCCCTTGCAGGGTCAAGCGAACCTGAGACGCTGCTTCCAAAGAATGAATTCCCATGTACAGTATGGCGTTTTGAAAGCATCATATTGCTTATGCAACTCCCTGCTGTATATACCATTCAAGGATTTCATGCAGTCATGCCCACCCATACAATCTAACTAATTGGCTGTTGAGCCACTCCGAACAAGTTCCGTTTGAGGGATATACTAACAGCCGAATATTTCTTGGTCTTACACAATTTGTTAAAAGTGCCAAGTCCTGAATGGTAATTAAACCAGTATGTATTGCAGGATGCACTGCACAATCTTGGATATACCACGCATATGAAGCAATGGTGTGCTCTGTAATTATGGTGGAATCTCATCCTCTAAGGGTTTCCAAAGTGATAACATTTTATCAAGGTGCGAAAGCACTGGAGAAAACCATTTGCACTCACTCGCATTGGCCTTTCTAAGAGATCTCAGATTTTATTGAGAATAATCTAACTTAGCTGAAATTGAGATTAGACCAATATCTGACTGGAGTCCATGAATGATAATATTACTGGAGCCCATACTGAAGTCATTCTTGCTAATGAGCTGTTATCAGCTGACACAGTTTCAGAAGAAACCTATTAAATTATAGTATACCGACACATTCCTATTTTATTCGAAGTATATAAACTCTGTCCATGAATGCCTTTCCAAACTGACCAATGTTTCGTTATGCACGCAGAACTAAACTTAGTTAGTAGTTAGTGTTCAAACAAGACTGCGCAGATGACATCAGCTCGGCATGACTGATCTGCCTTGAAGAACCATAGTGTTAAACTGGTTAGTACACATATTGACCACTGTGAGAAGAGGTGCACATAATTTAGGAATACTATCAGTAATGGTAATCAGTAATGGCAGTGCCATTTATTTGCAAAGAAGAGAACTAAAATCCCATGCATTGTCAAATACATACTACTACTACTACTAGGATCGGCATGCTGCATTGCAGCTGCATTTTTAAGAATGCTGTGCCGGCTTATCGACAAAATTGCACCGCCACAACTCCCTATCACCCATGACATTTGCTAGATCATCCGCATCTTCAAGGCCAGTGTCCTTTAAGATGCGTCTCAAGAAAATCATGGGCTGTCCACCATGCTTATTCACTCCATGAGGCTGCCAAAGTACAAGATTATGCACTGGCTGGTCCTCACGGCGAAAGCAATGTCCTGCAAAGCGGAGGCGATTTTGTTCTAGTGTCAAGCTTGGGGGAACCAATGAGACACCTCCAATGTTATATAGTGTCTGGTTGGAGATGTGGGCATTGAACTTGACACAATGAACCCGGCGTAGCATTCTTGTGAATGTGCCATCCAGAGATTTGGTGTCCTCAGCAGTTAGAGCCCAGCATGGACTCCCATAGAGGAGTACTGGAACTACTGCTGCTCTAAATAACCGGACCTTAAGTTTCCGATTAATTCTCGGTGACTTCCAAATCCTGGAAAGCCTATTCAAGGCTGCCCATGCCTTTCCCTTACGTATTCGAAGGTCCTCACCTGATTTCCGGATCCATGATCCCAGGTAACAGAAGTCATCCACATGCTCAAGCATACCATCTTTTGAGCTTATGCTCATCCAATCAGAGACTTGCTGAGGACTTTCAAAGTTAACTGTCAAAATTTTGGTCTTTCTGGAGTTAATAAAAAGACCAACACTAGAAGCAGCATGTTCTAATGAGCTGAGGAGCCGTTGGGCTCCCTCTAGTGATTCTGAGAGTACTCCTAAGTCATCAGCAAAGTCTAGATCAGTTAGGTACTTGGCAGGATTTCCTCGACTTCTGGAGCCAGTAGGTGGAGTTATCATCACTCCATCATCATTATGATGATCTAAGGACATGCGTAGAACATAGTCAACAACAATTATGAACAAGAATGGTGCAAGTGTGTCTCCCTGGAGGACGCCTCATAACACTTCAAATGGTTCTGTGTCACCGTCAACAGTAGACACAAATGTTGTAGAACCATCGTATACTGATCTGATTGCTGCAATAATTTCATCAGGAATCCCATATAATGAAAGTATGCTGAACATACGTGAGCGAGAGACTGAATCAAAGGCCTTGAAGAAGTCAACAAAGATAACAGCCAGATGCCTGTCTTTCTTTTTTGATAACTCTTCAATTATCCTTCTAAGTGCCAAAATGGGCTCCATGGTCCCACGACCTTTACGGAACCCATTCTGATTTCCACG
Source organism: Nemertoderma westbladi (assembly GCA_032718475.1). Taxonomy (NCBI): domain Eukaryota; kingdom Metazoa; phylum Xenacoelomorpha; order Nemertodermatida; family Nemertodermatidae; genus Nemertoderma; species Nemertoderma westbladi. Next base: position 28,323 of record JAUCBJ010002053.1, on the reverse strand, counting down.
GAGCAGTCTCTCAATGGGATCTCTGATGCGATTTAATAGAATTCTATAGTATAGCTTTGCAGCAATTGAGATCAATGAGATTCCCCGAAAAGAACCATAGAGTGTTAGGTTGCCCTTCTTGGGAACTGGCACCAACTTATTTGTTTTCATTTCGTGTGGGACTCTTGTTGGGATAGATGAGCTTTAAACACTCAGGTATTTTAAAGACCTCAGGGGGAACACCATCTACTCCACTGGCACGATTGGTCTTAATGCTCTTTGCAGCAGCCTTCACTTCTGCAAAGGAGATATCACCAATAGGAATATCTGGGAGTACAGACTCAGACACTTTTACTTCTATAAAGTTATCAGGCAATACCCTGTCATTATTGAGGAGCTTTTCAAAGTGGGCCTTCCAACCATTGAGGCGATCGGCTGGTGATTCAGCCTTAACCTTGGTGGTTGGTTGGCTTTTTCGACCAGCAAGCAAGTTGATCGATCTCCATGCCTGGGATGATTGCCTGCTGTCGTCAGCATCATTGATGGCATCAACCTGTTGGTTTATTAGCTCCTGTAAATTAACCGAGTACTGCCTGTTCAGGGACCTAGATGCAGCCTTAACTGCATTCATGGCCGCTGTAGTCTGTTTGAGTCGGGACTCTTTCTGCGCCTTGTAGAGGTCATTTCGGCACTTCTGAATTTTGTTGTCAGTCCAGGGGGCCCGTTTCCTGTTTCGAGGGCATACAGGAACTGTTTCTGCAGCTGCTAACTTAACTGCCTCTGTGAAGGCAGTATAGCCCTCACAGTGATCTGCCGCCTCAGAGGCAAGAGCCTCATACCTGTTGCTCAGCTGTAGTGTGAAGCTGGATCTCACACTCGGCTGTTGCAACAGAGAGGACCAGTCATGCCGCGGCAAGGCAGATTTCGTTGTTCTGCTAGCACGCAGACTAAGTCTTACCTTGGCCACAATAAGGCGGTGATCACTGGAGAAGGGTCGTAGTGTAAATGCATTACATTACAGTCTTGTATAGAGCTCCTGTATTTCCTACGAAACAGGATATGGTCTATCTGGGACTTGTGACCACTGGGTCCACAATGAGTCCATAGCTTTCCAGTTCGCTTGTTGAACTGGGTTCCAGCCGAAAACAATCCATTTCCAGAGATACCGTTTCCATTTCCATTTTCAAATACATACAGAATTGATTGAAGGCGCAAGCAGAAGCCCAACAGGTGTATCTGTATAGGATGGCGATATCAACAGTTGCTATATTAGCAATTATGGCTGCAGCGGCTGCCCTGAATTGACTGTACTGAGGCAATCAGGCTGAGATAGTCACTAAACATATTGCTGCCAACAATGCTGCTGATAAAAGTGAATCCGTTAGTTAATCAATTAATCAGTTAATCAATCAATTTAAATATAACGAAATCCGCTGTTAATTCATTTGTTAATGAATTAATCTTCTCACTGGAAGAAAGATTTCAACATACATCATGTGTCATCACAATACCCAAAGACATCTCCACAGGTAATATCACGTTTTCTGAAATAGTAACTTCTGCAGCTTCTATTAACTTCAACCCTCTGTTGGTGTTGTTGATTGCATAATTCCTGAGGCATTCAAGATCATTGAATGCTTAGAACTAATTCTTCTCATCCCCCAACACATGCGCAACGCGAAGATTATACAATACGAAATGAGGACTAACTCCCCTCAAAGTATTATGAGTCATTTCATGGAATCAGCTTGATTTCGATTCCACCTAAGTCTAAGCTATTTTAACATAATAATAATGTACCAGATAAGGAATCATGTTAAAAGACTCCAGCATAAGTAACCGAAAGTGGTTCTGAAAAGATAGAAGTACCCAAGACTTCACAAAGGCGCAAGGCCTGTGATTCTGTCTTCCATCCATGCACATTTAAGATCCTCAGGACTATGAGATCATTGCTGCAATCAAATCTTGGACTTTGTGATCTGATAAAGACCTCCGAACAAAAGGGCAGGGCATCCTATGTGGCAACCTCAGCCCAGCACTTACTGCAGGGCATCCCATGAGGCAACCTCAGCCCGGCTCTTACTGCAGGGCATCCTATGTGGCAACCTCAGCCCGGCTCTTACTGCAGAAGATCATTCGGTTCCTATACATTCTCATGCATTGTACATTATACATTGTACACAGGTTTTAAGGAGAACGATCACTAAACGAATGAGGCATTGCAGTGAAATTATATCTTGCAACGAGCTCCAATCATATCGTGAAATGGCATGTTTCCAACATTATTGGATTAATTTCGTCTTACCCCACTAAACTCCAACAGTCAGTTTATAAAGGACATACCGTGAGCATTTACAGTTCCTAACATAGGTCATATGCTGGTAAACCCATGAACACAGTTAAGGTATGAGAGGCATCCACCCCACTCTGGACCACATCGCTTGCCTCCCAAACCAGATTGAGTTTGGGTAAAGTGAGTTAATACTAGGGTGATTTGGCGGATGATTTGGTTGATTGGTATTTCAATATTACATGGGTTGGGACAAAATTGACAGTGTTGTTCCATCGAATGCCCTATCGTGAATTACCAGATGCCTGATCATAACATACTCTTAAGTGTCACTGGAAAGATGTAGACTGGAATATATTAACATGAAATTGAAATTAATTTAATGACGATTGATTTAATTTAATAATTAATGCGACCTGCGACCAACCATTGCACCATTGGTAGAGAACTGGGTTTTACTATTAGTATACTGCACATTGTTTTCTAATGCCATAGCACTTAGTACCGGGTTTTGCCATATTAATGTCAAATTGGTAATATGACCAAGGCCCCAGTCTGGTTGAGGTTGAACTTTCACCTGACCTGACCTGAAATTCAAAGAATAAATACTGTTTATAATTAAGAAAATAAAATAATTATTTAACTTTTGTAGTATTTTCCTTAACCCGAAGCACTCCTTTTGAATATCTCATCCTGCTCACCATTATGACCAACTGTGTAGTTTTAGCGATGGAGACTCATTTACCCCAACAGGATAAAACAGCCTTAGCACTTCAACTGGTGAGTTGATATTTGACTACTTTTTATTGCCTAAAGATAATTCCAAAACAACTGGCATAATTGTATAATTGTAATTTTGGAAGCATTCATCGGCACATATTCTTATAGGCAGATCAATAATTATTCGTACCCAGAGTAAAAGCGCTATTGCCCCACGTGTAACGATTATTTTTATTATTATGATTTCATGAATATCGTAAGCTTTTACCATCACTATAAATTATCTAATGTAAATAAATAAGATAATTACCAATGTACGGAAGTTGTTGTAAAAAGGTGATTTACTATTATTACAACCATTTATTACCGATTGTTATGTTATTCTAAGGTTTTGTAATTAATGAAAAACTGATGTAATCTGTAAAAGTAATGCGATGCGGATGGATATCCATAAAGCCCGGTTCACACTGCACTCATAAGCGGCAAATAACACATAAATACTAAGTACATAACAAAATTTACATAAGCACATAAAAACGAAGCTTATGTATCAATTGATTCACACTGAATACATAAGTACATAACATATTATTCGAATAATTAATTTATATACTGTGAAGAGACTCTCGTATTTATCATTTATGATAAATATCATTATCAAAATACCTATTATTATTAAAAAGTCCTATAGGCCATATTATTATTTATTATTTATTTATTATTAAAAGAACTGAAAACTTTAAACAGCTAGTACCAGCCTCGCGTCACATCCTGTAATAGGCCTAGCGCACATTGTGTCTGTAATTAAAACAGAATAGCCTAAAATAATTATAGGCTATTAATAACACAACTGAAAAGAACTCATTTTCCCCCGCAAAATCTTATGTAGAACATAAAACTTAGGATGTTTTCTAAGTCTTATGTACCCTACATAAGGCCTTACTTGCTTATATTTTATGAATTATGTACTCAGTGTGAACACTAGTATGTACCATTACGTGCTTATGTGGGGCGAGCCACGAAGTTGGCGGAGCCTTAGCGAATTGACACTGTTAGGGGGTGGGTCAATTTATGCAAATAGTTGTCGTCGTCGTCGTCGTTGTCGTCGTCGTCGTAGGCGTCGTTGTCGTCGTCGTCTTCGTTACGATTTTGACATGCTAATAACTTTGTCGGATTTAAAGCTGCCAAGTTGAAAATTTGTAGGTATCAATATGAGCAATAGTTGAGATTTTTGAGAGACTTTCAGACACCATCAGTGCAATGGTCTCCCGCTAGAGGGCCACATGTCTAAACATTAAATGCCCTCCCATTTCTTTGCTTTTAATCCGTTTAAGCTGAAACTTGGCAGATATGTATTAGACCATTAGCTGTGACTTTCAAAGGAGGCGAATCCATCTGCAGTTCTCCAGTCTGCCGCTAGAGGGCCAAAGGTCTGAAAGTGAAATCGTTGTCGTCGTTACGATTTTGACATGCTAATAACTTTGTCGGATTTAAAGCTGCCAAGTTGAAAATTTGTAGGTATCAATATGAGCAAAAGTTGAGATTTTTGAGAGACACTTTCAGACACCATCAGTGCAATGGTCTCCCGCTAGAGGGCCACATGTCTAAACATTAAATGCCCTCCCATTTCTTTGCTTTTAATCCGTTTAAGCTGAAACTTGGCAGATATGTATTAGACCATTAGCTGTGACTTTCAAAGGAGGCGAATCCATCTGCAGTTCTCCAGTCTGCCGCTAGAGGGCCAAAGGTCTGAAAGTGAAATCGTTGTCGTCGTTACGATTTTGACATGCTAATAACTTTGTCGGATTTAAAGCTGCCAAGTTGAAAATTTGTAGGTATCAATATGAGCTAAAGTTGAGATTTTTGAGAGACTTTCAGACACCATCAGTGCAATGGTCTCCCGCTAGAGGGCCACATGTCTAAACATTAAATGCCCTCCCATTTCTTTGCTTTTAATCCGTTTAAGCTGAAACTTGGCAGATATGTATTAGACCATTAGCTGTGACTTTCAAAGGAGGCGAATCCATCTGCAGTTCTCCAGTCTACCGCTAGAGGGCCAAATGTCTGAAAGTGAAATCGTTGTCGTCGTTATGATATTGACATGCTTATAACTTTGTCGAATTTAAAGCTGCCAAGTTTAAAATTTGTTTTGTTGAAAATCAGTTCAACAGTCACCCGCTATAGGACTACTTTATGCCTGAAAGTGAATAGATTCTCCCGTCTCATTGATTTTAATCAGTTTAAGCTGAATCTTGCCTTATATTCTGGACCACATGCTGCGTCTTTGTGGGGGGGGGGGGGGAGATTTAATCGGTCTGCCGCTATACGACGAAATTTCTGAAAGTGAGATCCGTCTCTCATTTCGTTATCCGTTATTCAAGATGAAACTTGGCCGATGTACGTATGTACTATTCATCCATAGGCTGTGTCTTTGTGGGGCTGGAGACCCTAATCCATCTTCAGTTCTCACTATACCGCTAGAGTCAGAAATGTCTGAATAGAAATGAAAGAGGTAAAAAGTGATTAGGCGAAATCTGCTTAAAATTTGCTAATACAGTAATACTTTCGAATTAGTACTTAAATTAAATTTAAGTCACGTGCTGCGCGAAGGCCCCACTTCGTGTATTATGTGTTATATGTGCAGTGTGAACCGGCCTTCGGAAATATTGGAAGTCATATATGTTTAACAATACCAAAATACTATACATTGTTTAGTTTATTGTTATGGTTTTAAATAAATTATCCTTAAATCCTTTAAATTAAATATTATAAATAAATCTTATCATCAACATTATTTGAATATAACAGACAACTTCTATTATATTTATCGAAATTCACTTGTTATCCTGTGCTTATTATGTTTATCAACGATATTTATTTGCAGGAAGAGACAGAATTGGTATTCTTGGGAATATTCTGTGTCGAAGCTTCATTGAAAATAACTGCACTTGGATTTTGTTTTCACAAAGGGGCTTATCTGCACAGTGGCTGGAACATTCTTGACTTTGTGGTTGTCATCACTGGGTTAGTTTAGTTGGTTTTAGGTTAGATACGCGTGAATAACAAACAACAAACTACAGTCGGAATGTAGTTTCCATCAACATGCTGGAGAATTGTACAAAGTGTAATCTTCCACGAAGCAGACGTATTCTGGAGACGGGATTGCTTTTGATGTAGCCACGAAGGATTTGTTGGTAAAAGGGTGTAATTAAATAAATTAGATGCGTCTGATATCAGTATGCCTTTGATGAGAAACTCCACTCCTCCCACTCGGCACTGCACAGAACATACTCCCATTGCTAATTAAATATTTTGTTGATGTGTTAGGTAAGGCGAGACACTAATGCTATGTGTTTAAGCTATACCAAAGCAATGTTGCTCAGTATCAGTAACCAATGAACAACTTGACTCTAAGTTTATACGTACAATTTAATTACCTGAACATTTGAACAATTCATATAAGAGAACTTGACCTTTGAGGTTACAAATGACCTGATTTCATGACTTAACTTCGGTTAATTAACCAACATTTCCACGAAATGGTTAATTCAAACCAAATTTTTTTCTGATATATTACATTACACAAATAATTTAAATATAAACATGTAAATAATACGTAATGAAATAATTTCAGATTTTGTTAAGTTGTAAGTAGGGTGACTGTGACGTAGATGTTTCTAGTACCTACACCAGTAATGTTGGTCAGGAACACCGCCCTAAACATTATGCCCTCACATCAATTATACATTAAATTCATTGCTGATGCACCATCCCGGCGCAGTGACCTACACCCAATTAAATTGCAACTTAGTAAATACGGCTTGTACGCCGGGATACAGTGAAGCTGATTAATTGTGCAACGAGGGGTGACGTTATCTCCCTACATAAAGAGAGACACATAAAAACGAGATATTGCGTTCTTGGTTGCATTTACCCATGTTTCATTATCCACAATGCTAGAGGCATTTCTGTACGTCAATCACCGCTTACTAATGGATGCCAGTGATTACTTTACTGGGAAATCATCTCCATCCCGATTTGGTATGAAGAGTTGTTTAAGAAGCAACACCAATATATAGCCTTGGTATTGTAATTATTAAATTTTAACTCAATAACGACTAAACCGGATTCCAAACAAAAATTCAGAAACGAAATTCCATTGATCACAAAACAGGATTTGATAATTATCATATCAAAGCACAACACAAACTTTCTATCACCATTATTATGAATGTGTTAAAATTTGACTACTGCGAGATTCACAAATCCTATTAATCCATTACATCAATGTCAACATACCGGATTTTTGTCAGTTTCATCTACAAGTTACATAATCTGAAACCTATCAATAAGGATCACAAATGGTGATGATGCTTGGCTAATGTTAAATCGTGCAGTTGGCTGTACTGCTGGAATCTGAATGTAGAATTCCGAACAGTAACAATAACAGTATACTTCCGCTCTTAGTCTACAATTCACTGCCTCTAGACAGAGTGAGAGTATGTTCTCATAGGCAACATCTACCTCCATAAAACCACTGATTTTTCCACATAGAGGTTATTAGAGGCTGTCATAATATTTATATCGATCCTAAATGATCCACACTATCGAAAGTCATACACTTATTTAACAGACATATATGTCACCTATGATGAAATGCATGTGCACTGGTACAAAGCAAACGGACCCAGTCAGAGACAAAGAAATCACTCAGCCCTCAGACATGTACATCTCAGATTAGTGATGTACTTAAGATCAGTGTCTTTAAACAGCAAAAAAAGAAAGTTATTGTCTAGCCTTTTCAATCGAGGAGGTTGCCATACCACTGTATCATCCCAACAGTTGTACCTTTTGTAAAATTCTGCTATCACAGGCCCCAATGCTGCTTGGAAAAGTCGAATCATAAAGGAGCTACACAATTAGACATATTTCCAGTTCCTGGGCCCAAATAACAGAAGTCATTTAGTTAGTATGACCTACAACTTCTAAGCACCCTACAATGTATCTAATAGAACACCAATGTCATCAGCAAAGTCGAAATCTGAAACATGATTGATTCACTGATGGTCCTTCTGCATTATTTGATCTAACACATGAATGACTTAAATAGGAATTCCAGAGATTCAAAGTATTTTCGAACATATTTGCTTTTGACACAGACTGAAAGCCTTGAAGCAGAATACAACAATGACAACAAATCGCCTGAATAATAGTTTGCATATAGTTCTTCAATGATCGGTATGAGTGCCAGAATTGGTTCTACGAATTCTACTGTCACCATTCTGATTCTCACACAAGTGCCACATTGTAGGATCTGTGAGGCGATTCGACATGACGCTTTGTTGCGATTGAAATGATACTATTTTCTGAATTGGAATCCAAGTTAGGCGAGGTTCCCTTTCTTGGGGACTGGAACCAACCGATTTGTTTTGTGGTACATCTCAAAGAATATGGCATGGGGTGTATAATAAAATAAAAACAATAAGTGCACCACTATCACCTACAGACAGGATGAAAAATGCCGCTGATACAACATGAGGAATTTGTTTTATAGTCTTAACCTCTGCAAATGTTATATCACCAGTAGTTGCTTTGTATTTTTCGTCAGAGAGTACGGACCCTCGTGCCCTGGACCAGATGAACGGTGAAGACATTGCAATTCTACACGCTCATTGCTGAATGTTGTTCAGTTTCTATAAATTTGCCTTCCAGTCTGTAAGCTTGTAAGCTATAAGCTTTTACATGTTCAGGTGGGTGTCTTTTTTTTTCCAGATAGCACATTGCTGATTGTATGACAGGTTTCAACAGATTCCTGCTTTCATCTGTAGCATTTATTGGGTCTACCCCCCTAGTTCTAAATATGACTGGCCGAGTAGTTCTTGTATAATGCTTTCATGGTGACCTTTCAAGAAAAGCAACAGTACTTTCCATGGGCTTGAATAAGTTTCTCCCCTTTGTCCAGAATGCGCTGATCTTCCCAAGGGATTTATTAGTGATAGTTACCTTTGCAACGCAACAGGGCGATTCTCTTACTGTGGTCGATAGCATCATCAATCAGAATAGTATACCTATTGAAGACCCCACTTAGTGAATTTCTCCTTAACATTGAGGTTTCTCAATCATGAAGTGGGCAACACTTTTATCCCACATGATGGAACGAAGGTTAAGCATTATTTTTACTCACGACAAACGTACTCATTAGTATTACACCAATACTTAAATATTAAATACGGCTACAATAAAACCAGAAAAACCATACGTCATAAGCGATTTTACCTTCTTCTACCACTTTATTCGTCCAACCCCAATGCAGTTGTTAAAAAATGCAAAGCAACTAAGTATCAAAAAGTTTAACTTCCTTGTATCCTCGTTTAATGTATCCAGTATCTTATCGTATTTACCTAGTAATGGAAATGATCATACTGGCTATTAACAATAATCTAGATATAACAAAGATAGGTGTTCAGTAACCCGTAAAACAATCAATTCAAATATGTCAGCACTGGTTGAGCTACTTGAAACTTATTGGTGCTTAAAAAGAGAGTCTGTTGTCCCCGATGCTACCACATCTGTCGATATCCATTTATGTAAGCAATAATGAAACTGTTACCTAGAGACTGATAGGGCTACCTATTGGCTATAATTTATCGTTTTTGTTGAAATAACACGCGAGATGGGATTTGCTTCATCTACCCCCCACCCCTGTCTTATTGATTTTTATTGCTAGTGTGCATGCGTTATTGCATATATTTTATTACTTACATTCTTTCCTTATAAAGGGGATGAAGCGAGGGACGCTTGATTGGGTCAGGCACCCAAACATGTGTGGCCATTTCAATCGATTTTGGTATATAAACTATTGTCTGAGAGTATATTAGAATAATCTCTTCCCTACTCTTAATATTGCACCTTGCTCTACACTACAATGCGACAGCTGTTTGTCACAACTAATAATTGTTAAGAGGTGATGCGATATTTTATGGTTCGTTTTGAATTGATCAGGTCTTAAATTGATATTTCATCACCCCCATCCCCGCCATAAGGGAGAGCTTCTTGCAAAGGGTAAGATGATATGAATATGTTACCCCGTATTCTAAACCCTATTTAAATTTACTTCCAACCGTGCTTTTGTATCTGAATAACATTAAAGTTGTAATTCGTATTTTTTACTGTTTTCAATTGTAATTATTACATTCTTACATTTTTAGATCCCTTTTTAATCAGTAGGCCCTGTTGAGATCAGTGAAAATTTGGCATAAACATTTCGCGATGTCACTTACTGCCATTTTGGCCTAATAGTCCAGTCAAAATAGGGCTCAACCTCGGACAAATTGCAACAGAATTTAATTTAATAATTTCTAGACCCAAATTTTATGCTTATCAACATATCCAAAATCGGCCAAAATCGGGATGTTGGAACTTGGTTAAATAGACCATTTCACCATGGAAACAGAAAGTCATACATAAATCATCCATTTCCTATAATCCTACGGAATTCTAACCTTGACCAACCCCACCCAAATCACTATCGGAGAATCCGATGGGGCACTTTTTGAAACCCGGTTACCATGACAACTATGAGAACTACATCGTCGAAACTAATTGTACAGTAAATTTATGAAATTTTGGAAACGTATCCGTATTGCGTGTTCTCATTGTTGCAAAATTAGGAAACTCTGTAATTATATTGTCCTTAAAGAATAATTGTTTTTTTCTAGATTCGGCGTTGAAGTGGAATAGTAGTTGGCCTGTAACCTATGTAATAAGAAAATAAAATCACCTATAATGTTTCTTCAGTTTAAATATGGTTACTATCATTTTAAAAAGAAACCAATTCAGGATCAAGTACCTCACATGTTGCTATGTTCAGACCATAATTTGCCAGCCAATCATGTCAACCGTTACAACTTGTTGCCATGGCAACCAAAAATATTATTTAATATGTGAAAATTCCATCAGAATCATTTCATATGTTCTTCAGATGCATATCAATATGTTACATAGTCAACATTCATGATCACAAGTGAAGTCATTATTCTGTTGTTACCATAGCAACGGGCATATTTTAGTATTTATGTAGTTATAGTAACGCATTTGGCATTTTATTGACATTGGAAGTTAATCATATTAAAGATTATTGAAAACACTTGTGTGGAGTCTGCTACAGTTATTTTATTTAACAAAGTCTTGAATTTTGACCATAGCAACGGGAGTTTTGATCCTAATTCGGGAGTGACTTATTAAAAATACTCAAAATTCTGTTTAATGTTTACTTCTCATAGTTGTCATGGTAACCGGGATTCAAAAAGTGCCCCATCGGATTCTCCGATAGTGATTTGGGTGGGGTAGGTCAAGGTTATAATTCCGTAGGATTATAGGAAATAGGTGATTTATGTATGATTTTCTGTTGCCATGGTGAAATGGTCTATTTATCCAAGTTCCAACAACCCGATTTGGGCCGATTTTGGATATGTTGATAAGCATAAAATTTGGGCCTAGAAAATATTAAATTAAATTCTGTTGCAATTTGTCCGAGGTTGAGCCCTTTTTTCGCCTATTTTGACTGGACTATAATTGCCAATGGCAATGTCAGAAATTTCACAAAATGTATTAGATATGAGCCTCATAACTTAGCGTTAAGGTTAAATGATTGTTTTCAATATGGTTTGGGCCGCTGTATAAGGCTGAGATAACTCCCTCTTGAAATGACTCCCCAGTCATCTCAGCCTAGGCTGAGAACACTCCTCAGTCTATACTCCTCTATAACTCTATAATCTATAACTCCTCAGTCACTCCTATACTTGCTTATAAACAGATTGATGGTCTAGTATCTGTATTAGTCTATCCCACTCCCAGTAAATCTCCTTAAAATAAAAATCGCAAATTACTTGAGTTAGTTTTAAAAAAGTGCACCAGATTGCACATAATTGGTGTTATAAGTAAAGTAAGTAAGGCCTGTTGCATATCAAACATGTAAATCCCTCCTCTTCACATAAAGCCTTCGTCACCATTACAATCCTGGTCTTAAAGAAGCTCAAGTATTCCAATATATTAAGCTACTCATCAGATATGGTAGGTTACAGTCATCTTACCAAGTGTGTCAAGATATCAATTGGGTACTCGAGCATAAATATTTTTAGTTCATGCATGTAATTCAGAGAGAAGGATTTGAATGTTTTGATGTTTTTTATGCTCCCCGAATGCGCAAATTTGTATTTATTGCCGTTCCAAATGGATTCGTATGGCTCGGTGAACATACTGTATGATTTGAACAACTGGTGTGTCCCTGGAGAATGGGAGTTAGCAATGGTATGCCTTACCACGGCTACAGCTACATGAGCATATTGGTATTCCGAACTACAAACAATCCTTGGCTTTATTTACCTTTTACTTTCTCCACTAGTAGTAATATATTTGGAATTTCTAATCAAGTTGTGTTGAATGTAGTTACATGGTTTGTTACATCAGGTCAACTGGTAAAATTGGAACAGATCCAATCAAATTAATAATTATTCGCGCCAAAATGCAATTAATAAAATGGCAGTCGTTCAGCTGAAATGATAAAACCCTTGATGTAAATGGAATGAATGCTCGATATAAATAGATTATTCCCCGAACCCACAAAGTATATTAAGTTACATTACATTACATATAATACTAATACATGCGATTTTGTTGCTGAGTTTACAGAGAGAAAATGACTTTAATTTGAATAAAACTGTTACTTAAAATAAAACTAAAACTTTGAAAAAAATTATTATATTAAGCATCATATAAGAAGTACGGGACTATGTACCGATACTGTTAGGCATAACATACTGTTATCTATAGGCTTATCGGCCTGCTGCGCTGGCTCAACAAAAACACTGCGCCACCACCATGAAATCCTCAATTGGCAAGCCCAATGCAGCGTACATTAAGAATGCAATGATATGCCGGCTTATCAACAAAGTTGCACCGCCACAACTCCCTATCCATCATTGCTTTCGCGAGATTATACGTATCTTCAAGGCCAAGTGTCCTTTACGAGGCGTCTCAAGAAAGTCATGGGCTGCCCATTATGCTTATTTTCTCCATTGGGCTGCCAAAGCACAAGATTGTGCACAGGCTGGTCTTCACGCCGATAACAATGTCCTGCAAAGCGGTGGCGGCTTTGTTCAAGTGTCAAACTTTGGGAACCATTGAGACACCTCCAATGTTATATAGTGTCTGGTGAGAGATGTGTGCATTGTACTTGTCACAGTGAACCCGACCTAACATTATTGTGAATGTGCCATCCAGAGCTTTGGTGTCCTCAGCAGTTAGAGCCCAGCATGGACTCCCATAGAAGAGTAATGGTATCACTGCTGTTATAAATAATCGGACCTTAAGTTTGCGATGTATTCTGTGTGACTTCCAAATCCTGGAAAGCCTATTCAATACTGCCCATGCCTTTCCCTTACGTATTCGAAAGTCCTCACCTGACTTGCGGATCCATTATCCCAGGTAACAGAAGTCGTCCACATGCTCAAGCATACCATTGAGCTTATGCTCATACGATCAGAGATTTCCTGATCGATTGATCGATTATTCTTTAAGGTATGGATGGGCCTATTATAATAAATGAGGCAGTGCGTAGTTTCTACCTGCCGCAGTACTGGTGGCACCTTCACAATAATATGCCACAGGGCTTTAATGTATCCAAGATACGTACGTTATCATGACTGTACATTGCTACACATTAACATTAAGCCCTAAGTATCTCAAATTCTCAAAACAACAATGAGAATAAAACAGAAATAATATCCACACTCCATCAATATCAATATAGTGTTTTAATTCAGGGAGAACCCCACCCCCCCCCCCCCCCCCCCCAGCCTTCTAATTTTTCTTAAAATCGTAATGAGATTGTATGAAATTTTCTACTGGGATAGTTTTACTAACCGACGTATTATATGTCGGATTTTCGAAGTGTGTCAATAATACGGTCCCACCAATATGTTTAAATATTAGGCTCTATGTAAATTATTTTTCCGTAGTGTAGGTAGCAGTATGTATTTAATAATTCAATAATTGTGCTCAATTTTATAAATGATATGGACGGGTATTATATAATGTTTTACTAAAATAATGTAATAATAATATATTGTATAATTCAATGTCTGGAATAAAAATGAAATGAAAAATGAAATGAATATGTAATTACATTCTTAACAAAACACAAAAACGCACCAAAAAAATATTAGCTACGCCTTTCATTTTAGTTACAAAGAGATTAATATTGCTTAGTAACCAATGAACATTTCGTGCTGTATTTGTGAGCTCATAGTCAAGTAGACAGTGGCGACCACCGTTCAAATTGGGTATGACTACAGTTTTTTGCTGAAAGTGTCAACTTGTATAAGCCATTTGAAATTATGTTATATTTCACTTACTCCGCATTGAACATTTTTTTCTAGAACACTATTTATCTTAACAACAGATGTTTTACATAGAAACAATAATAAGTTAACCTGCATGGGTATATTTACCTATTGAGACAATGGTCATGCATAAATAAGAAGAAACTAAGCAGGAGAAACTAAAATTTTAAGGAATAAGTATTATGGTTGCAGTTAAGAGTTACAAATTTTGTGTTAGCGGATCCATTCCGCTATGCATTCCAACCACAAAATGGGGGGGGGGGGGGGGGGCAATTTACCACGTTGGCTATCAAGGTACCCAACAGGGCGAACAATCCACCTCAGTGGCTAGTTTTATTATTATTAGACATTTAATTATGTTAGACGATTAGACGAAGCAGTCATCGCCTCCAAACTCTCTTTTCAGTGCCTAAATGTAGCCTATTATTGCACCATTGCACTATTGCATTATATAATGATTAATAATTACATAAAACATAATATTCTAGAATGTTTAATGTTGTTGCTAACACATTCTCTACATAGCTTAATATTTTTTGACAATTTTGTTATGATTTTACCCTCAAAAGAAACGGCCACCAAAAAAATTGCTCAACCTTTCCCAAAGTCTTTATAGCGAAAATTTATTATTATAATGCGGAACAACATCATGAGCAAATAAAATTGCAGTCATACGCTGGAGAACGGTTCGTCAGTAAAATGTACCAAGCGTCTACTCGATGCAGTTTTCCAAAACGACCTGGTTTTCCGAGTTTGCTCATTTTGTGTTTTAAAATCGCTGTAACTAGCCAATATTTTTTTTAAGTAAAATTTCTCTCCGGGGTTTTTTAACATGCTCTTTCAAATGAAACCAGCGAAAACTCAAAAAAATTTCCGAGTCGCCAGCCGCATTGTAATAACGCCAAATCTCAGCTAATTTCTCATTCAAATGAAAGTTCTTCAGATTTAGATTCATTGCATAGCCAGCGTAGGCCGACTATCAACAAACCACTGTAATGTGAAGAATAGCTGCTCTACAAGATTAAATTGATGATCGGCCTGCACTAACGTGCATTACGGCGGTCCCAGGGAAAAAGCGCCCCCACATTGGTACGGAGCAAACTTCGCCTGCGTCCAATCTTCGCCCTGAGCAACAATCTTCGCCTTCAAAACTAGCAACTATCGCCCGGCGGAAATCTTCGCCCGACGGAAACCTTCGCTCGGAGGCAATATTCGCCTGCGAGCGACCTGCGCCCAATAAACAATTATTGTTTTGGTTAGAAAAGGCCGTCTCTGTAACCTGCTCTTTCAATCCATTGGAAACTAAAATCGGTTGCTAACACAAATTTATTGGGCGAAAGTTGCTCACGGGCGAAGATTGCCTTGTGGGCGAAGGTTTCCCTGGGCGAAGGTTGGACGCGGGCGAAGGTTGAAAGCGGGCGAAGATTGTACCCAACCATATATATGGTCAGCCATGTAGTTTCCTAGTTCATCTCTATTCTCAAGTAGTGTGTCCTTGAACAGGTGTTTGAGGACAGTCAGTGCCTGTCCTACACGTTATTCTCACCAGCTGGCTTCCATAGCACAAGGTTGAGTACTGGTTGCTCCTGCCGGCGAAAACATTGCCCAGGAAGATTCAGGCGGCGTATTTGCAGGGTGATGCTGGGTCGTGGCGATGAAATGTTGCCATAGTTGGGCAACACCTCATTGATTATGTGTACATCTTGCTTAGGCAATGATGTGCACTATGCGCAGCACTCTGGTATAATATGTAGGGGAGGGTTGGGACATTTGGCATGTTTTTGTCTAAAACGCTCATATCTTCCAATCTGTTCACTCATTTGTTTAATATGAGTTCTCATTTTGTCCAGAATTTAATGGGCTATCTTTCAGTCATAGTTTGTATTGATTTTAAACAGATTTCGAATTGTTAGGGTCGATTTTGTCGATGGAGGTCAACACATGCCAATTCTCCCAACACGTGGGGACACTTGGCAGAGAGGACAGGGATATTTGGCATTATTTTTAAACGCCCTGTTCTATATGCATTTACAGCCTAATTTGCAAATATTTATCCTATATTTGGTAAAGTAACTATCAGCTGACAAGCTCCATTTACTTATTCTGTTAATCTTCTCTAAGTTTAACTTCAAGATTTACTTTTCGCGTAATTCAAGGAATTCCCCGGGCCGATGATGGTTCCTTTCCGTTGTTGTTTGCTGGAGGGTAGGGGTGGTATGTGGGGAGTGTTCAAGGGGTGGTATATGGGGAGTGGTCATGTTCAACTCGATTCTTATTAAATTCGTAGCATAGAATAAAGAATTTAGGATGGGGGGGGGGGGGGGGGAGGGTGTGTTGGGGGGTGTTCACCTAGATTCTTATTAAATTCGTAGCATAGAATAACGAATTTAGTACGGATTAGACTAAAATAGTTGAGGCTAATGCAAAATGACTAAAATGTTTATAATAATGGTAATAATATTCAAGTAGAACTATAGCAATTAAACAATGCAGTGCAATAATACTTATACTTCAGCACTTCGTGCTTAGGGCTTAGTACCGGTAGCTAATACTGCAGTACTGCACTGCAGTGAAATGGCAGTACAACTAGACACCAATATGCTACTGGCAGATTGTAATGATTACATTGGAATGCCAAATATCCCTAGCACGCAAATGCCAAATGTCCCAACCTGGGGGAACTTTGATAAATATGAAAAATAAATATACAAGATTATTGTAAAGACATTATTCTGTCAACTTTAACATAATCCCAAATAGTTGACGATCATTTTCATATATCCAAAAGTTCCGGTGATGGTACTTATGAAAGGGGGTTTCGTGAATACAAAAAATAAAAAATTATCATTTTGATTGGAAAATTACAAAATGTTATCCAGAGAATCGCCAGTTGCATTAAATTTAATAATTTTTTCAGTTTCCATATTCAAATATAGTACACCCTATGATAGGTTGAGTAAAAAAGTTGTTGCAATCCACATTCAGGAAGTCACTCAAAAGGCAGGCATGCCAAATCTCCCAGGTCTCCCCTACTATCCATAAACGTGGTGTCTTAAGCAGTTAGAGCCCAGCATGGGCTGGCACTGCCCAAGTGCAACACTGGCTCCATGGCTACACGGAAAAGGCGTGCTTCTAAAGAACATGTGATATCACAGCTCTTCTATATTATGGATTGCTGGTGGCTAGCAGACCAGGCTTTTCTTTGCAAATTCTGAGATTTTCACCACACCTCCGCAACCACGAGCCAAAGTAGCAGAAGTCATTCATGTGACTTGCCAGACCATCCAGCGATTGCCAGATCATGCAGCGATTGAATGTTATCACGATCGATTTTCTGTTGGTCTGAATCCATGTTTACAGCAAAAATTATGACCAGTACCTGCATTAACACACTATACTATATCAGGAGATGGTGTAATATAACGCAGGTACAGTACTATTTGAATGTTTACAATTTTCCTTATAAAAGTAGAATAATAGAATATTTACGTGAATATTATTATTGAATCGGTTTATCTTTTTCCATTTAATAATGGAATATTACGCAGGGTGTATTATTGAATGGTTTATCATTTTCCATTCAGGCAAGTGGCTTTATTTAATATCGACAGTATACACACACAGATATAATAAAGATGGTAAAAGGATGGCTTCGCATTGAACCACCTGTCCTGTTATCTTGCAGGTAACCCTACAAACCCGGGTAGAATAGCCGGCAATCTGCTAGCAGTAGTGAATAACGTAAGCTCCCCATCAAACCCCCCTCTCTCAGCCTCATGCATTTTGCATAATTCCCATCTCAGGGCAGACAACATTACCATAGCTAGCTGGTAGGAGTTGGGATGGATCCTGCACGGATCATAAATGGATGGATGCGCGGCCTATGTTAATCATACATCATCCTGGGTGAGGGAGGAGGTGGGTGTGGGTTGGGCTTCCATGAAAAAATAACTTAAAGCAATCTTTCATGCCGCCAATTAAAAGCCAATCTATATTATATGTAGTTGAAGTATGAATGTGGATTCTAGCACTCATTAGGATAGCAGGTATGCTGATTTATTTTGTGGTGTTCAAAGAATTTTAATATCTTAACCTGCTTTAATCAGAAATTGGTGGTTACTGCTAAACAAAATTAGGTTGGAGAATGAAACTATTAATTCATTTAATTAAGCTTTAGCTATTTTAAATATAAATCTTCAATTTATATTTTCCAGCATAATGTCTCAGACGATGAGCGATATGGGTTTCACACAATCCTTACGTGCAGCGAGAGTACTCCGCCCACTAAAACTCGTTTCTGGAGTTCCCAGTAAGTCTGTTTTATTAGTAATTTGGTTAAATCTTAAGTCACGAGCTTTATTATGTACATAAATATTTTTATGGCGATTACAATGCTTTGAAAGCCGGTGACGGAATTTAATTGAATTATATATTAAAAGCTAATTAAGTTACACTGCTACACTTTCAAATGATATTAAATATTTTAATCCACAATACCAACATTACTTAACGCAGATAGAATTAACATCATGTTGTAATGTAGGACTTTATTATATATTTAGCGGAGGACATATCACATTACAGCTGACTTAGCTCAGCGAAGTAAAGTAAACTTTACAGCTGAAACGAGTAAATTTACAATGAAACTGAAACTTGAAATCCTCCTCGGTTGCCGTAGCAACCTCAATTTACATAATACAAGGCCTTATATAATTAAAATTATAAACCCTAGCTAACACCAACTAGCAGACTGTGTACCAGTGAGTATAGAGGCAACTGCACTAGAATTTAGAAGCAACGCTAGAATTTACTAGGACGTCGGACTACGTGAATGAAATCTTTTAACATTAGATCAACACTTTTTCTACTTTGATGTTCTATTGATTCTTATTACAAAATTTGAGAAATTCCATACCATAACACATTTACACTTATAAAGTTTGCTATGAAGTTTTTCATCAGCCATCATTTGAAATTTAGAAATAAAACTTCATTCATAGGCCGACAAATTACTTTAGTGTTCAGATCCTCGTATCTTTATTTGCACCCACTCACTACGTTCGTTCATGTACCTGTACCACACCACCCGGATCCGCGCTTTACCCAAAATAATACTTTATACACACAACAATTTAAACTGTTCTTCTCTTCTAACCACTGGTAAACACGGCTATTTACGGACGGCGGGATTAATTAATGGAATTTGAAATTGTAATAATATTTTGATATTTTAGATATTTTTTAACGTTTCTAGCCAAAAGAGTTTACTGGATATAAAACGTATATCGAGGACGGTATCTTGGTAGGTCACGAGTGAAATACTGGTTGATTTTAAAAACACACTAATACAAATTAGGGGGGGGGGGCTTCGACGCAGGACGCAGTCAAAATTAATCCAAATAGACGCAAATAACAGCTGATTGTTCTCAAAAATAAAACTGTAACGTGCTGATATTTAAACATTGAGACGCAATTTTAATTCACCGAGATGGGATTTGCGACAAGACTCCCCCCCCCCCCCCCCCCCCCGTCTTCAATAATATTACTATTAGTAGGGCCATAATAACATGACTTTAATTTGTGCTACTAAATATTTCTGAGACCTATTTAGAAAAATGATGTGGCCATTGGCCCAGACCCTCCTAATCGGGAACCACGATTGTTGGACTTAATATCACAATGCTAATGCACAATATTAGTATAACACAGCATACTGCCCTATGTATGCAGCAGTGTTAATGCAGGAATGACGATTTGTTAAAATTATACTAATGATTGAAGATTAATTGTGAATTGAATGTACCTTCAAGTACTACCTAATGCAATGGAGAGAAACTTAAAGGAACTAAAACTTTCGACTGAGTTTCATTAACAAAACTGCGTAACATGGCGGCCTCTCCCACGTTGATGTTGTCTAACTGTAGTCGCTTCCGCTGCGCATAGCGGTGATCCATACTCTGGTAGTGCCACATCACGTAAACCGTGTTCGTAAAGCCAACCTCGGTGTGCCACGCGCCAACCAGATGAGCGAATCCGCCACGCGAAACCTCCAGCACGTTGGACTGTAGGGGATCCTCCCAGACAGCCAAACCTCCAGAGACCATAGAGAGAGCTCGTAGTTCGTAGACCCCGCCCGGGGAGACCGGTGCGGTGACGGGGGCCCACGGGAAGAGACGCAGAGCTGAGTTAGTCTGTCGGGACCACATTGGTTGTACAGCGCGGAGGTATGCACCGAACGGTTTATCGGAATTCAACGAGGCCCGTACCGCAGCTCGTTGGGAGTAACTATCGTACTCCCACAAATGCACCACTTCGTTCAACCCACCCACATCGGTTCGCCAGTATCCAACAAGTTTGGAGTAGGCCAACCGAGCGGAGATCTGCTCTTCCGTCGTAGAGAGAAACTCCGCAAACCTGTGCGGATGGCAGTCGTAGGTTCGCAGTTCGTAGACCGTTAATTTTGGAGTCTTGAATGTATCGTCTGTTGTACGCCTGGTGCGACTGGACGATAACCAACGTAACGAGCCACAAGTCGGTTTAAATTTAGTAGAAGTCGTGATAAAATTATTTACCAATTGTAGGCACTTCATGTTCGCAATGGTATGATACCGTTAGGAATGAAATTTGACCCAAATTGCAAATACTTGTACCGGTATCGCTACTGACTAACATAGGATCGCCTATTCGCCTGGCAGAACTTTATATAACCCTTATAATAATATTTGGAATTTTGCAGCACGCTCAGCAAACCGGTACCAAACAATAAACCAAAAATAAAGTCCAAAGCATTGAGAATTCATAAGACGATTTTGCACACATTATAACTAATTCAGTGGTATTCTGGTATTTTTGCACTTTACTTTGCGTACGGTACCGACTAGCCATTCCCGAGATAAGTATTTCGATTTCCACCAATTACTACCAATGTCATTCGATTATGTGTGTGTGAGTAGTGTGATTTCATTAGAAATAGTCCACCCATCTATGTATAGTCGTGAATATTTTTTAAATTCGACCGGGGCTCCTGTTTGGGGGCCTCCAGTCTATTCAGAGTTCCGGTAGGACTATACATCTGACTGTTGATTCTCAATTAAATTTGGTTTTCTATTCTAAAACATTCCTCACGTTTATTGTTTTGGTTCCTTTCAACTCGCCTCTGTAACCTGCTCCTTTACTAACCTTGCCTGGTTTTGGAGGCCCCCAAACAGGATAATCCCTCGACCCTTGTTGGAGGCTGATGGTTCTCTGTACAATAACTATTTAAGTGGTGGCAAAAAAAGTAGATTTTTTTTGTCCAGCGTTATTATTTGGCGAGCCTAGCGAGATAAATAAGAAAGCAAGACAACAAATGTTACTTTTTGCCACCACTTATATCGTTTTATTTGTTGTAAATCTTCTCACTTTTATCTGGGGTTATTTCAGCATAAATATCGTCCATCGATAAGTCGAAGCTTCTTCCATAGTGAAATACCCTTATATAAATGCGAAATAGCAAAATAGGTAATATAGGCCCTATATGATATTATGATATTCTAGAATATTAAATAGCGCCGGTGGATACCATCAGCGCTATCTATTTAAATGCAATATTATTATTATTAACGTCATGGAAATTAATTTGAAATTTAATTCGAACATTACTTTTTTATGTAATTAAAAATGCAATGATATGGAAATGGCAAAGAATTGAGAAATTGCGTTGAGGAAAAATGAAAAAAACAGGGCGACCGCGCACAGAGTTGGTTCTAGGGGGTCTACCTTGGCAAAATGTTTAAGAATGAATGATTATTAGCGATTTTGTTTTTGGTGGGGGGAGGGTTAGTTTTGTGTAACACTTTAGTAAAACAAGCAATCGTCTTTATAATGATAACAATAGGGTAATTATTAACTATAAATTAAATAAGTTATATTATAAAAATTGTGGAAAACAGCAATGGCCTCTGCATTATCTAAATTATTTACAATCGGTCTGTGAACAGTTATGTATAACATGCATGATGAGTCATTCATGAACTGACTTCCGGTAGAAAGTGGGCTGAGACTTCCGGTCCTTCCACCTTATTCCGTTGGTTGCGTAATTCCAAGTCTTTGTTCACGTTGTTGGCTTTATGTAGGTTGGTGCTGATTGGTCGGGGTATCCCGGTAGTCGAGTTCGGTGTCTCAGAATCCAATACGGGTCGCTTATTGTACGAAGTTTTGTAGGTCGTTAGATAAATGTTGAGCGGGTCCTCCGAAGCAGCAGCCGACTCAGCCTGTGCCGCCGCCCATTTCTTCTTCTTTTCCTCGTAGAACCCCCAGTTAGTGGGCGGCGGGCCGAGTATCGGGTGGTCCCGTTTCTCCGGGAGCCACGCAATGTGCGAGAAGTTCCAATCGCGAACCGGCGGCAGTTTGTTCCTCCCTGTTCGCGGTCGGTAGTTGTAGTCCTCGTCGTACCAGGTCACCATGTGCTCCCGGTGGTCGCGGTTCCCGTGATGCAGGATGAGTTGCTCGTTTCCGAGTCCGTTGGTTCGGACCGCAGCGGATCGGCGCGTCAAAACGTCTGGACGGAATCCGTCGTATCGTCGGAAGTCGTTCCGATAAACCGAGTCGGAGGTGAACCGGTTCCGCGGGAACTCTAACCGATCCTCGTACCAGTTGCCCACGAGGACTCCCCTTTGGTATTTTGGACCCAACTTCCAGCCAACCGTAGACCCGGTTGTCATCTCGAAAAAAGATAGACGAAAAATTCAAATTAGGTAATCAAAAAGTTGCTGCAATCTATGTAGGCCTACAGTTCACAACGATTCTTAAATTCTTCGTAAGTTAGTCAGTTAGTGAGGCCTACTCCTATTTATATAATGTTATTTTTATGCCTGTAAAAGACAACTAAATTTTGATGATGACTTGCAATTTGCAATTACTGACTGGTATAATGCAGTACCGGTAATGCAGTAATGATTAGCCTAATGTTTAAAGGGCGTTAATTCATGAAATACGATGGTATAGGCACAGAGCAGCGTAAGCGACTATTTCATTTTCGCCTGCTATTGTAATTCTATACATTCTTGCCTAACATTTGTGGTGCTGATCGGATAATTTACATAGGCACAAGTATGTCAGTATGTAGTTACCGGTAATGTTACCTGTCATCCAAATAAACACTATCCAGCTATCCGCTGGTGTTGATAGCGTTACTGGAGGAACAACCCCGTTGCTAGGAAACACCAATATGGCCAATCCCATTGAAGAATGGACAACACTTTCTAAGTAACTTTAAATCTATTCTCAGTCTATGAATCTGCATATCCACTAGTGATACTGCTCTCGAGTGCTCTGCATACTTAAACTGCATGGTAGAACTGCCAGTTAATTATTTTTCCAAACCATGGATGTAAAAAATATAAACTGAGATTGCATATATAATTTCGTATAATCTTCGACGAAATCTTTGTATCAATTTAGCAATTTAGATTACAAATTGCAATTTACGAATAACTAAAATGTTGTGTATATACACAACATACACACATATTGTGTATATTTATACACAACATACACACATATTGTGTATATTTATACACAACACACACATATTGTGTATATTTATACACAACATACACACATATTGTATATATTTATACACAACATACACACATATTGTGTATATTTATACACAACATACACACATATTGTGTATATTTATACACAACATACACACATATTGTGTATATTTATACACAACATACACACATATTGTGTATATTTATACACAACATACACACATATTGTGTATATTTATACACAACATACACACATATTGTGTATATTTATACACAACATACACACATATTGTGTACTTTTATTTATTTACTTTATTACTTACTTGCTGTACCAGTACTACAAGAGTATTTCTTTATTTACTATTGATTATCACCTAGGTTACGTCAGCTGCTGGTGAGATAGTGTTTGGTGCAATTATTTTGAAAGTTTTTAATCTTATATAAATTTATTGTGAATATAATTCTGAGAAACAAAAAAATTTATTTACTTTTTCACTTCACTTTTTAACTTAAAAAAAATATAGGATAGTTCACCATAGCGTCACCTCCCACATCCCAATTATCTAATATTTTGTGTTTATAATTTAGGTTTACAAGTTGTATTGAAATCAATCCTTCGCGCCATGGCCCCTCTCCTTCAGATAGCCCTCCTCCTTCTATTCGCTATAGTTATCTTCGCAATCATTGGCCTCGAAGTCTTCATGGACGTGTTTCATTGGACGTGTTACTCAAACACGACAGGTCAGTTTCAGTTACAAAAATCATCCTATGTGACATTTATTTCTAACAAAATAGTTTTATCCTTTAAAATCAAGACTAAAAATAATTTCAATAGCTTTATTTTACATTTTTTTGCTTCCGTATTGCTCTGTAGGCCTACGGTTAATCTTTAAAACAGCTTGTAATGAGCATACTGAATGCTCAATGGGGGCTGTGTTGGGGGTGTGGTTGACTTGGCCGATCCGTCACTGGCCATTTCCATCCATATGTATGGGAGCTTACACAGCGATAAAGGTAAATAAACTCATTAGTATAAAGTTATTGAAACATAATTTCTACTGTACCTCCAGTGATTATTTATTATTTTTTTTTTATAGAATAAGTACCGTAATACAGTAGGCCTACTTTCTACCGGTGCTGTTTACGATTACGACCCTATTCTCGTCAGTTTATGCAAGGTTTATACAATTCTGACCTGCTGACCACCACCACAGCATGTTATTATTGTTATACGCTACCTTGATTAGGAACTTTTCTATCTACACGGCACGGTAAAGGAGTAACAACTCGAACCATTCTGCATTTAAGCACGTGGATCTCAACGCAATGAGGATGAGGTTTGGATTCGGATTAAGAAATTATTGCTTTGAATCCGAAACAAATGTATCCAATACAAAATGACGTGAGCGTGTATTATATTACGTTTTGTTAATACCGGCAAACCGGGACCGCTGAAAAGTTGGATGGACGCATCCAAGGGTGTCGTGGACGAACACATGTATCAAATGAACTGCCGCTTGATATACAGTAAATGGCAGCCGTCCTGCGATATAACGTCATAATATATCCGGGTTGTAGCCGGTTTCTCCGGACGGAATAGGCCTAATATCGGTAGGCCAAGCCGGTTTCTCCGGACGGAATAGGCCTAATATCGGCAGGCCAAGCCGGTTTCTCCGGACGGAATAGGCCAAACATAAAGTAGGCCTACCAGAAGAAGGATTCGATATAAAGTAAACCGCTTCCGTTTTTATTTAGGTAATCAGTTTTTACCCCTGCCCACCTTTTACACGGCACGGCCCATATTTAAAGATTAGTAGTTTATTTCTTATTCGTAAATGAATCCAATATTTAGGGATTTATGAATGTACTTAATATTCATATTTAATTAATTTTAGTGTGTTAGGCTCTATTTTGTGTCCAACTTTTTTTGCGTCCTACTGTACCACTCTCTTGTCGTCGCTGCGGTGCAATGTAGCGGGGGTTGGGGGGTGCTTTTTTGCCGAGTCAGCTCTCGGGGAAAATACCACACCCTGGTTTGCCATTCCACAGGGTGGGTGTCGCAATAGAGTCAGATATGAGGCCCATCACCCATATATACTCTGGCGCACATGACCCACCATTGGCTGTTGCAGCTCATCTGCTGGGTCCTCGCATGGAGTTGTGGCGGTGCAATTTTGTTGACAAGCCGGCACAGCATTCTTAAAAATGCAGCTGCAATGCAGCATGCCGATCCTAGTAGTAGTAGTGTCGTCGCTGCTATATTTGGCTTGGCACATCATGACTTAGAGTTGGGGTTATGTAACACTTTTAACAAGGGGTTTGGACTCTAACCCAATAAATAGAATACCAAACTATAATCCCAGTTAGCGTGACGGTAAGTTAAAATGATTACATCACAGTTACCAAATCGAGCAGTGTGGATCCGCACTATGGAAGTAAGTCATAAGACTTTGTGCGTAATTACCTCCAATGTGTCGTTGGCATTGTTCCAAACAAGAACCTAACAGTTGTGTTTCATTTGAATGTGATGTGATTGTTAAATCTGAATTGTTTGGTGATTATGATGTGTTGTAATAATCACTGAACAGTTTGTATCACTTTAATATTAAACGGGTGTGTTGAACTGAACTATTTTGTGTGCGAACTAGGAACTTAACAGTTGTGTATTAACTGAATAATGTGTCCGAGTTTGCTCGACCTAGTAGTAGTAGTGTATGAACTGAGCGGTTGTGTGTGCGAACTGCGAACTGAACAGTTGTGTATTAACTGAATAGTGTGTCCGAGTTTGCTCGACCTAGTAGTAGTAGTGTATGAACTGAACAGTTGTGTGTGCGAACTGAATAGTTGTGTATGAACTGAACATTGTGTATGAACTGAACAGTTGTGTATGAACTGAACCAGTTGTGTATGAAATGAACAGTTGTTTATGAACTGAACAGTTGTGTATGAACTGAACATTTGTGTATGAACTGAACAGTGGTGTATGGACTGAACAGTTGTATATGAAATTAAAAGTTGTTTATGAAATGACCACTTGTTTATAAACTGAAAAATTTATATACTTTCACTTTCATATTATAATGTGATATTTTATGTATTTTGCAGTTCATGAGCTGATAGAGAGTTCATCGACTTATATATGTGGCACCGGGAGACAGTGTCCAACTGACTATACTTGTAGGAAACCTTACATTGGTCCCAATCTAGGGATATCAACATTCGATGACATAGGACATGCCTGTCTCACAGTCTTCCAATGCATCACTATGGAAGGGTGGACTGATGTCCTATATTGGGTTAGTACAGTAACAGTACAGTACCGTTGGTGGATTGTTTGTTACTTACTATAAAGGGTTTAGTAATAATAATATATTCATGATATTATTTCCTATTACTATGCTGCGAATCTGTTATCATGACCTTGTGCTACTGTAATTAGGGAAAGTCCTGTCTTCAACAGACATGATGGCCAGTCAATAACCTTGAACGAAATATATCATGGAAAAATTTAATTAATGTGTCTCACAATACCACAATTCAACAAATATTATTCCTATAAATTTTATACAATAATATAACTTCACACATTAATGTTGATATTTCACTCGACTCTCGTGTCCCGGTTGCAGAATGTCAAATTATAGCTTTATACATGTTCGTTTTGCTTTATCGTACATGTTGCTTCCCCTCTTCATTCACAGAGCGTATCCAACTGTGCCTTAAACGTCAGCATTATAGTAACTGGGAATGTTTCATAATGGAGCAGCCCCTTTAGTTTGTCAATTACCCAACATACATTAAGACATTCCTGAACCTTTCAGTGACAAATGGGCTCGTTTTCCTTTAACAATGTACGGAGTCAGTGAGGCACGTCCATCTCCTTCGACCCATTTCGTCAATAATCCCACACTAAGCTAAGATTGAGTACAATGTGTAGGATACCTACCATAAGGTGTGCAGATAGTTTATTACAACAGCCGTGCAGTGAAATTCCTCAGATAATCTCATAGTTAAATCGGTGTGAACAAATTATACATAATTATCATGGTAATCCAATCCCAAACGGGAATCTTTGGTATACGGGCAGTGTATCCGGTTGGTTGGGAGTATTCTTGGCCCGCGAGTATTCTTCGCCCGCGAGTTAGTATGGGATCAGGTTAGTAAAGGAGCCGGTTTCAGAGGCGTATTGGGGGAACCAAAACAATAAACGTTATTGTTTTCTTCGCGGGCTAAGAATACCCACGGGCTAAGAATACTCGCGGGATAAGAATACTTGCGGGCTAACAGGGCAGTGCTGGTATTGGTATATGTAAGGGATCGGTTCTCTATAACTCCTCAAACTGATATTGGTTTGGTATACTGGGGGTGTGGGTGGATAGGATCTGATACAAAT
>JAUCBJ010002052.1:0-75971 GCA_032718475.1 Nemertoderma westbladi | reverse complement strand
CATTAACTCCACCCCCCTACCCCCTTTATTAACTCGACCCCCCCTTCCCACTTCAATAAATCGACCCCCCCCCCCTTCCCCCTTCATTAACTCACCCCCCCCCTCCCCCCTTCATTAACTCGACCCCCCTTCCCACTTCAATAAATCGACCCCCCCCCCCTTCCCCCTTCATTAACTCCACCCCCCCCCCTGCCCCCCTTCATTAACTCCACCCCCCTACCCCCTTTATTAACTCGACCCCCCTTCCCACTTCAATAAATCGACCCCCCCCCCTTCCCCCTTCATTAACTCCACCCCCCCCCCCTGCCCCCTTGACTAACTCGACCCCACCCCCCCACCCCCCCATCCCGATTAATTCCACCCCCCTTCCCACTTCATTAACTCGCCACCCCCTCCCCCCCTTCATTAACTCACCCCCCCCCTGCCCCCTTCATTAACTCCACCCCCCCTACCCCCTTCATTAACTCCACCCCCCTACCCCCTTCATTAACTCCACCCCCCTACCCCCTTCATTAACTCCACCCCCCTACCCCCTTTATTAACTCGACCCCCCTTCCCACTTCAATAAATCGACCCCCCCCCCTTCCCCCTTCATTAACTCACCCCCCCCCCTCCCCCCTTCATTAACTCGACCCCCCTTCCCCCTTCATTAACTCCACCCCCCCCCCCCCCCCTCCCCCCTTGACTAACTCGACCCCCCTTCCCCCTTCATCACCCCCCCCTTCCCACTTCATTTACTCGACCCCCCCCTGCCCCCTTCATCAACTCCCCCCCCCCCTCCCCCTTCGTCACCCCCCCCCCCCTCCCAGCTCTCTGGTTGTTATTACCATTTCTCATATTGGCATATATATAGTTATTTTTTAAGATATGATGTCGGGTTGATCAAATACTATTAATTAATATGAATTTAATTCATTTACATTCCGTAAGGTTAAACAACAACCTCCATTGTGCCATTGAGTTTGTAATTGTCTATCTATATTGTGCTGTAATGGTAGTCGTTATGTAATTATTAATTATCGTTGTTATGGTAACCCATAATCTGTTAAATATCAAAGATAAATATTTAAAGTATATTGATTTTATAACAAATTGCTGCTCAAAACAGCCAAATATTCTCTCACTTTAAATTGTGATAAAAGTTGAATTTTTACATGAAATTAATGAATTTGTAAATTAATTTTTATTTAAATTATGTTTCATTCTGTAACTTATCAGCTTACTGTACAGTGGACCTAATCAAAAATAACGTAGACTTCTAGAACACGTTGCCATAGCGTGGATCCCAATCCGTTAAGTGTAAGATTATTTTACTGTTCAGTTGTTTTAGAGACTTCAAAGTGCAGCGTTTAAGGCCATCGTTTATTTATATAAACATCCCTCGCAGCGCTCCTTCGGTACATAAATACACTCGTGTAATACAAAACGCTGAAAATTGCTACTCTCAAAAAATGATGTAAGTAATTATTTTTCATTCCATCTCGTGTAATATTACGCCGGGCCTACAATCTATTGGTTGTGGGTTCGAACCCCGCCAGGGTCCACTCAGCAGGCTTTAATGCAGTGGGGTCGATAAAATGAGAACCAGTTGAATTACTGGGAGCAAAACAAGAGATAGGAGTAGCGCCCACCCCTACCCACGGGTAGCAGATAGGAGTAGCGCCCACCCCTACCCACGGGTAGCAGATAGGAGCTGCGTCCACCCCTACCTTCGGGTAGCAGATAGGAGTAGCGCCCACGCCTACCTTCGGGTACCAGATAGGAGTAGCGCCCACCCCTACCTTCGGGTAGCAGATAGGAGTAGCGCCCACCCCTACCTTCGGCTATCAGATAGGAGTAGCGCCCATCCCTACCCACGGGTAGCAGATAGGAGTAGCGCCCACCCCTACGACTCGCGTTGCAGATAGGAGTAGCGCCCACCCCACCTTCGGGTAGCAGATAGGAGTAGCGCCCACCCCTACCTCAGGGTTGCCACCGGCTTTGCTGAGCTTTATTAGTGTAGAACAGAGTTGATAATATTTAATTGGAAATATATTTTATAACAGATTAGGTCAAAGGTGAACTTTACAGCAGCAATGTCGCTTAGAAGCAATCAAAATTAAACCCTCCAGAGGGAATCGACGCAATTAA
Organism: Nemertoderma westbladi; assembly: GCA_032718475.1. NCBI lineage: Eukaryota > Metazoa > Xenacoelomorpha > Nemertodermatida > Nemertodermatidae > Nemertoderma > Nemertoderma westbladi. Next base: position 73,841 of record JAUCBJ010002052.1, on the reverse strand, counting down.
TCAGCTGATTGCTCCCAAAAATAAAACTGTAACCAGTTCTATTGAGTGTAGTTTAATGTTTTGGTTAGAATAACGTGCCGGTGTAACTTGATAGTTTAACATTAAGTAGGCCTATCCGAGTGCAACGGTACTTGTAAACTAGACGAGTACTGTTTCTGTTACGGTGACGTGAGCGGTTGTCTGGGGACCAAGGTTGTTTTGGCATCTGTTCTGTACAATAATTCAGCTGTGCTAATCTGTCAGAGCGGTTACTTTTGGTCAGGCCAACGAAAAACCATCGTAATATTTAAGTTTGTAACATGGTCAGATGAAAACAGTATAATATAGTATTGTTTTTTTTGTTTTGGTTAGAAAATACCGCCACTGTAACCTGCTCCTTTCGCTCAAAATGTTATAAATTAAATAAATTTTTTAGTAAATAGTTTGTATTTGCGGTGATTCTGCGCCATTAACTCAACAGAGCAGTTAAGGAAACAGGGCTAATTGATTGCAGTTTTAGTTTAATTGGATATTAGTAGTTATAAAACGTTGGCCAGTGCTTTTATTTTTTACTCCCATTATTTATTCACAGTTTTGAAACTCTGCGCCAATCGCGCCGCACGTGATATCGTTATGGGTTATGTTCTTTTCTCGTTCTTTTTTTTACATTGCTTAATTAATTTTATATTAATGAGAAAAAAAAATTATAAATTTTCGGCGAATTTGTTCTGTATTAATAATGTTACAACAGTGATTTTTTATGAAATAAAGTCATTGTATTACTAATGTTTCCAATTAAGTTTATTTATATCATTAGTTTACAAAATTGTTATCTTTGATGTTGAGTAATGAAATTTATGCGATAAAATATTGATGGATTTTTTACTATAAATATCCGTTTATTGAATATGAATTCCAGACTATGGTACATAGTCGACCATTCCAATCCTATATTTGTGTTATTGTCAATTTATATTGGATATTTCCAATATAAATGAAGTGATAAGTCGAGGGTAAAATATTAAAGTTTTCTTCGGCCGTTAGGCCAGGGATCACTCACAAAGTCTGACGACTTATTCCCAGTGCGGTCCCCCCAAAGTCGTTAGGCCAGGGATCACTCACAAAGTCTGACGACTTATTCCCAGTGCGGTCCCCCCAAAGTCGTTAGGCCAGGGATCACTCACAAAGTCTGACGACTTATTCCCAGTGCGGTCCCCCCAAAGTCGTTAGGCCAGGGATCACTCACAAAGTCTGACGACTTATTCCCAGTGCGGTCCCCCCAAAGTCGTTAGGCCAGGGATCACTCACAAAGTCTGACGACTTATTCCCAGTGCGGTCCCCCCAAAGTCGCTTAGGCCAGGGATCACTCACAAAGTCTGACGACTTATTCCCAGTGCGGTCCCCCCAAAGTCGTTAGGCCAGGGATCACTCACAAAGTCTGACGACTTATTCCCAGTGCGGTCCCCCCAAAGTCGTTAGGCCAGGGATCACTCACAAAGTCTGACGACTTATTCCCAGTGCGGTCCCCCCAAAGTCGTTAGGCCAGGGATCACTCACAAAGTCTGACGACTTATTCCCAGTGCGGTCCCCCCAAAGTCGTTAGGCCAGGGATCACTCACAAAGTCTGACGACTTATTCCCAGTGCGGTCCCCCCAAAGTCGTTAGGCCAGGGATCACTCACAAAGTCTGACGACTTATTCCCAGTGCGGTCCCCCCAAAGTCGCTTAGGCCAGGGATCACTCACAAAGTCTGACGACTTATTCCCAGTGCGGTCCCCCCAAAGTCGTTAGGCCAGGGATCACTCACAAAGTCTGACGACTTATTCCCAGTGCGGTCCCCCCAAAGTCGTTAGGCCAGGGATCACTCACAAAGTCTGACGACTTATTCCCAGTGCGGTCCCCCCAAAGTCGCTAGGCCAGGGATCACTCACAAAGTCTGACGACTTATTCCCAGTGCGGTCCCCCCAAAGTCGCTAGGCCAGGGATCACTCACAAAGTCTGACGACTTATTCCCAGTGCGGTCCCCCCAAAGTCGTTAGGCCAGGGATCACTCACAAAGTCTGACGACTTATTCCCAGTGCGGTCCCCCCAAAGTCGCTAGGCCAGGGATCACTCACAAAGTCTGACGACTTATTCCCAGTGCGGTCCCCCCAAAGTCGTTAGGCCAGGGATCACTCACAAAGTCTGACGACTTATTCCCAGTGCGGTCCCCCCAAAGTCGTTAGGCCAGGGATCACTCACAAAGTCTGACGACTTATTCCCAGTGCGGTCCCCCCAAAGTCGTTAGGCCAGGGATCACTCACAAAGTCTGACGACTTATTCCCAGTGCGGTCCCCCCAAAGTCGCTAGGCCAGGGATCACTCACAAAGTCTGACGACTTATTCCCAGTGCGGTCCCCCCAAAGTCGTTAGGCCAGGGATCACTCACAAAGTCTGACGACTTATTCCCAGTGCGGTCCCCCCAAAGTCGTTAGGCCAGGGATCACTCACAAAGTCTGACGACTTATTCCCAGTGCGGTCCCCCCAAAGTCGTTAGGCCAGGGATCACTCACAAAGTCTGACGACTTATTCCCATTGCGGCCCCCCCAAAGTCGTTAGGCCAGGGATCACTCACAAAGTCTGACAACTTATTCCCAGTGCGGTCCCCCCAAAGTGGTTAGGCCAGGGATCACTCACAAAGTCTGACGACTTATTCCCAGTGCGGTCCCCCCAAAGTTGTTAGGCCAGGGATCACTCACAAAGTCTGACGACTTATTCCCAGTGCGGTCCCCCCAAAGTCGTTAGGCCTACTACTACTACTAGGATCGGCATGCTGCATTGCAGCTGCATTTTTAAGAATGCTGTGCCGGCTTGTCAACAAAATTGCACCGCCACAACTCCCTATCACCCATGACATTTGCTAGATCATCCGCATCTTTAAGGCCAGTGTCCTTTAAGATGCGTCTCAAGAAAGTCATGGGCTGTCCACCATGCTTATTCACTCCATGAGGCTGCCAAAGTACAAGATTATGCACTGGCTGGTCCTCACGGCGAAAGCAATGTCCTGCAAAGCGGAGGCGATTTTGTTCTAGTGTCAAGCTTGGGGGAACCAATGAGACACCTCCAATGTTATATAGTGTCTGGTTGGAGATGTGTGCATTGTACTTGACACAATGAACCCGGCGTAGCATTCTTGTGAATGTGCCATCCAGAGATTTGGTGTCCTCAGCAGTTAGAGCCCAGCATGGACTCCCGTAGAGGAGTACTGGAACTACTGCTGCTCTAAATAATCGGACCTTAAGTTTCCGATTAATTCTCGGTGACTTCCAAATCCTGGAAAGCCTATTCAAGGCTGCCCATGCCTTTCCCTTACGTATTCGAAGGTCCTCACCTGACTTCCGGATCCATGATCCCAGGTAACAGAAGTCGTCGACATGCTCAAGCATACCATCCTTTGAGCTTATGCTCATCCGATCACAGACTTGCTGAGGACTTTCAAAGTTAACTGTCAGAATTTTGGTCTTTCTGGAGTTAATAAAAAGACCAACACTAGAAGCAGCATGTTCTAATGAGCTGAGGAGCCGTTGGGCTCCCTCTAATGATTCTGAGAGTACTCCTAAGTCATCAGCAAAGTCTAGATCAGTTAGGTACTTGGCAGGATTTCCTCGACTTCTGGAGCCAGTAGGTGGAGTTATCATCACCCCATCATCATTATGCTGATCTAAGGACATGCGTAGAACATAGTCAACCACAATAATGAATAAGAATGGTGCAAGTGTGTCTCCTTGGAGGACGCCCCATAACACTTCAAATGGTTCTGTGTCACCGTCAACAGTAGACACAAATGTTGTCGAACCATCGTATACTGATCTGATTGCTGCAATAATTTCATCAGGAATCCCATATAATGAAAGTATGCTGAACATACGTGAGCGAGAGACTGAATCAAAGGCCTTGAAGAAGTCAACAAAGATAACAGCCAGATGCCTGTCTTTCTTTTTTGATAATTCTTCAATTATCCTTCTAAGTGCCAAAATGGGCTCCATGGTCCCACGACCTTTACGGAACCCATTCTGATTTCCACGGAGCAGTCTCTCAATGGGATCCCTGATGCGATTTAATAGAATCCTATTGTATAGCTTTGCAGCAATCGAGATCAATGAGATTCCCCGAAAAGAACCATAGAGTGTTAGGTTGCCCTTCTTGGGAACTGGCACCAACTTATTTGTTTTCATTTCTTGGGGGACTCTTGTTGTACGGTACATGTCTACTATGATGGGATAGATGAGCTTTAAACACTCAGGTATTTTAAAGACCTCAGGGGGAACACCATCTACTCCACTGGCACGATTGGTCTTAATGCTCTTTGCAGCAGCCTTCACTTCTGCAAAGGAGATATCGCCAATGGGAATATCTGGGAGTACAGACCGGGAGGTCGTTAGGCCAGGGATCACTCACAAAGTCTGACGACTTATTCCCAGTGCGGTCCCCCCAAAGTGGTTAGGCCAGGGATCACTCACAAAGTCTGACGACTTATTCCCATTGCGGCCCCCCCAAAGTCGTTAGGCCAGGGATCACTCACAAAGTCTGACAACTTATTCCCAGTGCGGTCCCCCCAAAGTGGTTAGGCCAGGGATCACTCACAAAGTCTGACGACTTATTCCCAGTGCGGTCCCCCCAAAGTCGTTAGGCCAGGGATCACTCACAAAGTCTGACGACTTATTCCCAGTGCGGTCCCCCCAAAACTATACTCCCCAGAGGAAATTCCAGTTGTCATTTAGCTACCATTTAAGGATGCAAGGCAGACATCGAATTCAATGAGGAACTTGGCCTTGTTACCATAGTTACATCAGTCTGTCTGCAACTCAAATGCAATGGAGGACCTCCTTAAAGGAGGCAGATAAAGAGATAATTATAGAAGGAAAATGGTGATGGTCTATTGTCATAATGGTTGATGTGGAAGCAGTTGTCTTGACCCCGTATGTTCAAACAAGTCATGCCTACTGTACTACCGTTCAAACTTATCGACGCATCAACTACACTGTTTATAATAATTGTGTGAATAATAAAAGTGCAACCTGTTATATTTGGAACGAGATCGAGGGCGATGTGGATGTAGAAGATTACGGATCCTGTCTCTATGATTACATTGTTCAAAAAGAGTAAAAAAGGAACAGAAATCAACGCTAATTACCTGGAGTGATGGTTGTGGAACACAGAATCGATGTGCACTGTTAAAGCTTTTGCGGCAAAAATGTGTCGTTTTTGTGCAATTCGCGAACTACTCTATAAGGCCAGCATTGTTCCAAAGTGTTGGAAAAAGTATAGACATTTGCCTTCTAGCGTCTGTCTTAGTACAGAGCAAATATGACGAAATTTGCCAGCTGTTTCTTTATGCGTAGAACCTGTGTTATATTTTGGCCAATCAGCGCGATTTTCGATTTACCTGCCTTTGTTGACATATAAAGATGACGCAATGCGGCAAATCCTCACTTCCTGGCTTTCTGACATAGCCCTCTTACTAGGGCATTGACCCTCTTACTAGGACAATTCTGGTCCTGTAACTAGGACCCCCTTCGTTCTGGGATAAGGACGCCCTTGGTTCTGGATTAAGGACCCATATACTTAGCTGCAGGGGTATATGGCCTGGCCAGGCAGATGGTGATCTACCAATGGCTGGTCAGGAGTAGAGTGTTCTCATGTCCACTCTGAGTGCACTTCACTGTGACCTGCACCTGGCAGCAGGGGTACAGGGCATGACCCAGCAGATGAGTTGCACAGCCAATGGTGGGTCATGTGCGCCAGAGTAGATATGAGTGATGGGCCTCATATCTGACTCCACTGCGACACCCACCCTGTGGAATAGCAAGCCAGGGTGTGGTATTTGCCCCGAGAGCTGTCTCGGCAAAAAAGCACCCCCCAACCCCCACTATGGATTACATTAGCAATGCGGAGGTCCGGCCACTAGAGGCCAGTGGAATTACCGGACACAATCGGCCTCACAGGCCTCAGTTATCTCCTGACCGGCTGCCTGTCTCACCCCCTACTGGAGAGAGAGCAGCCAACAATTCTTTGAGTCCCTTTCCTGATGACCTTTCTGGCCCAAACCCTGGGTCACCAGGAAGGCCAGATTGTGATGGGGAGAGGGATTCTGGAGTTGGAGGCTACTCCCATGTTCCACCCCGACCAACAAAGCCATTGGTGAATCTGAGGCAAGTCACTAGACTAGCCTCAGTAAACACCCTAACACTCGGGTCCCTAATGCGACAAGGTGAGCTGACTGCCTTGGCAGATAAGCTTTCTCTTAGCGCAGTGGGTGTTCAAGAGCACCGAATGCAGACTGGACAGACTGATGAGGTTCTGATTAAGGACATGGGGGGCGGTTGGCGACTCGCCCTCGCGTCAGCAGATGATAGTGGCAATGGTGGAATTGGTCTATTGATGAATCCAACTGCACATGCAGCATCGGACAAAATAGACAAAATCTCTAACCGCATCACCCGTTGCCACTTCTCATGTTCTGGAAGACTGGCGAAGAAGTTTCCTAAGGTGGTTCTGATTGTGTGCTACTCTTCAACTAGTGTTGCCCCTGTAGAGGAGGTGGAAAATTTCTACCACAATCTACAAGCAGCTACTGATGGAGTGGATCAGCATGCATGGATCAGCATCAAATGATATGATAAGTAGTATAGATCCCGATTTTAAACTGATTTTATATGCCGATGACAGTGCTCTTATTTTTCTCTCATAAAGATCCTATCCATATTTCCCAAAAGTTAAGTGCAGTTCTAGAATCCTGTAATGAGTGGTTGGTTGATAATAAGCTATCCATTCACTACGGTAAAACTGAAAGTATTTTGTTTGGTTCCAAAAGAAAGTTAAAGAAGGTAACTAAGTTTGAAGTCACTAGTAATGGACATAAGATTGAAAATAAAAAGGAAGTTAAATATTTAGGCGCCACATTGGATAACTGCTTATCAGGAGAAAGTACAGTGAAAAATATTTTCTCGAAAGTTAACAGTAGGCTTAGGTTTCTATACAGAAATAAAAATAGTTTGAACACCGACTCCCGCAAGTTACTTTGCTCTTCTTTAATACAGTGTCACATGGACTATGCGTGCTCTTCTTGGTATGAAGGCTTAACCAAACAGCTTAAATGTAAATTACAAGTAGCTCAGAATAAAGTAGTACGATTTATTAAAGACTACAAACCTAGGCACCACCTAACTCCAGATGACTTTTCTGAATCTGGACTACTTAACTTAGATAGTAGAGTTAAGCAGCTACGCCTTAACCATGTGCATAAAGTGTATAATGGTAAATGTCCCAATTACCTAAAACAAAAATTCAACAGAGTACGCGATACACACTCTTACAGTACCAGAGCTAGTGCTTCAAACTTCTACCTCCCGAATTGTAAATCCTTCGAATCTGATACTTTCTTTTTTAACGGTATTAAAAATTGGAACGCTCTGCCTAATGAAATTAAAAACCTAAATAATCAACATTCTTTTAAATCTGCAGTTAAATCTCACCTCCGTGTGCAATGTAAAAATAGGTACAATAGTGCTACAGTAAGTTATTAGTTTATTAATTATTTACTATTTATACTGTAATTACGTTTTATAATAAATTGTTCTGTACATTACATCTTTATCGTTGAGTCGGGCATTGTCACGCTCTCGGTAAAGTTGTACATGTACATAGTGTAATTACGTTTTATATTGGTTTTAGGTTAGCGTAGTGTAATATTGTATTTGTAACCAAGTAACATAAAGGACCCCCTTGGAAATAAGCTGCAAAGCTTTAGGGGTAATCCTATATGTTATGTTGGACAATACCTTTATACCGGTACATTGTTTGGTGTATTTGTTATTGTTTTTACATAATGTATAAATAAATCTATCTATCTATCTATCTATGCATTCTTAACATTCGTGGGAGACTTTAATGCAAGTCTGCATCAATCACCTACATCGCCCTGGGTCTATAGCAATAGTGTTAACCGAAATTCCGTCCATCATCAGGATTTTATCTCTGGAAATGGATTGTTTTCGGCTGGAACCCAGTTCAAGAAGCGAACTGGAAAGCTATGGACTCAGTGAACCCAGTGGTCACAAGTCCCAGATAGACCATATTCTGTTTCGTAGGAAATACAGGAGCTCTATACAAGACTGTAATGCATTTACACTTCGACCCTTCTCCAGTGATCACCGCCTTATTGTGTCCAAGGTAAGACTTAGTCTGCGTGCTAGCAGAACAACGAAATCTGCCTTGCCGCGGCATGACTGGTCCTCTCTGTTGCAACAGCCAAGTGTGAGATCCTCAGCTTCACACTACAGCTGACCAACAGGCATGAGGTTCTTGCCTCTGAGGCGGCAGATCACTGCGAGGGCTATACTGCCTTCACAGAAGCAGTTAAGTTAGCAGCTGCAGAAACAGTTCCTGTATACCCTCGAAACAGGAAAAGGGCACCCTGGTCTGACAACAAAATTCAGAAGTGCCGAAATGACCTTCATAAGGCGCAGAAAGAGTCCCGACTCAAACAGACTACAGCGGCCAAGAATGCAGTTAAGGCTCCATCTAGGTCCCTGAACAGGCAGTACTCTGTTAATGTACAGGAGCTAATAAACCAACAGGTTGATGCCATCAATGATGCTGACGACAGCAGGCAATCATCCCCGGCATGGAAATCGATCAACTTGCTTACTGGGCGGAAAAGCCAACCAACCACCAAGGTTAAGGCTGAATCACCAGCCGATCGCCTCAATGGTTGGAAGGCCCACTTTGAAAAGCTCCTCAATAATGACAGGGTATTGCCTGATAACTTTATAGAAGTAAAAGTGTCCGAGTCTGTACTCCCAGATATTCCCATTGGTGATATCTCCTTTGCAGAAATGAAGTCTGCTGCAAAGAGCATTAAGACCAATCGTGCCAGTGGAGTAGATGGTGTTCCCCCTGAGGTCTTTAAAATACCTGAGTGTTTAAAGCTCATCTATCCCATCATAGTACACATGTACCGAACAACAAGAGTCCCACAAGAAATGAAAACAAATAAGTTGGTGCCAGTTCCAAAGAAGGGCAACCTAATACTCAATGGTTCTTTTCGGGGAATCTCATTGATCTCGATTGCTGCAAAGCTATACAATAGAATTATATTAAATCGCATCAGGGATCCCATTGAGAGACTGCTCCGTGGAAATCAGAATGGGTTCCGTAAAGGTCGTGGGACCATGGAGCCCATTTTGGCACTTGGAAGGATAATTGAAGAGTTATCAAAAAAGAAAGACAGGCATCTATCTGGCTGTTATCTTTGTTGACTTCTTCAAGGCCTTTGATTCAGTCTCTCGCTCACGTATGTTCAGCATACTTTCATTATATGGGATTCCTGATGAAATTATTGCAGCAATCACATCAGTATACGATGGTTCGACAACATTTGTGTCTACCGTTGACGGTGACACAGAACCATTTGAAGTGTTATGGGGCGTCCTCCAGTGAGACACACTTGCACCATTCTTGTTCATAATTGTGGTTGACTATGTTGTACCCATGTCCTTAGATCATCATAATGATGATGGGATGATGATAACTCCACCTACTGGCTCTAGAAGTCGAGGAAATCCTGCCAAGTACCTAACTGATCTAGACTTTGCTGATGACTTAGGAGTACTCTCAGGATCACTAGAGGGAGCCCAACGGCTCCTCAGCTCATTAGAACAGGCTGCTTCTAGTGTTGGTCTTTTTATTAACTCCAGAAAGACCAAAATTTTGACAGTTAACTTTGAAAGTCCTCAGCAAGTCTCTGATCGGATGAGCATAAGCTCAAAGGATGGTATGCTTGAGCATGTGGACGACTTCTGTTACCTGGGATCATGGATCCGGGAGTCAGGTGAGGACCTTCGAATACGTAAGGGAAAGGCATGGGCAGCTTTGAATAGGCTTTCCAGGATCACTTGTCCAACTAACACCCCCCCCCCCCCCCGGAGGTGTGTCCCACTGCACTTGTCCAACTACCCCCCCCCCCCCCAAGGTGTGTCCCACTGCACTTGTCCAACTAACACCCCCCCCCCCCCCCCCCCGTAGGTGTCCCACTGCACTTGTCCAACTATCACCCCCCGTAGGTGTCCCACTGCACTTGTCCAACTAACACCCCCGGAGGTGTGTCCCACTGCACTTGTCCCAAACTATCCCTCTACTACTTACCTACGAAGTTTGGTTAAATTCCGAATCAGCGATGCCGAAAAATTCGCGTTCAAACATTTACCAGACGGACGGACAGACAGACGGACATGCCCCATTTGCCTTATATGAACCGTATGCCAAGGCTCGCCAACTACGTGTCTCGCCCCACACCCAAACGGATTCGTTTTCAGATAAAATAAATTAGCAACTCAGAAATTATTGAGATAATATTATTATTATATTACCATTATTATTAATTAAACAAATAATTACAAATTATCCCATGACCGGTAACGCCTTTGTAAGCAAACACAATTATTTAATTGAGATAACAAATATCCACATTTAGGCAACAACAACAACAACAAGCACTACAACCAAGTATAACGAGATAGTGACACCCAAATTAGGTGTTGGTTGAGGTACCGATGATGGCAAAATACACCAAAAATAGGTGACAAGCGCCGTTATTAAAAACAAAATAATATAATCACAATCAAAATAAATCAAATTAAAATTATTAAAGTATTATTACATATTATATTATTGTCCTTGTCAGTCAAACCAAACCTGAAATATAAAACAACACACAATGTATTATTCATTAAAGTTTCTAAGAAGTATAAAATAGTTACCGACCTGTCGCAGTTTGGCATCTAAAAAAGTAACTTCTCAAAATAGAATACACTATAAATTTTAATTATATAATTAATTATAATAATAATTATTAATAGTTTGCTTCACCACTCATAATATTAAACTTAATATCGTTGTAGGACCAACCAATCAGCGAGTTATGGGAGCCGGCCTGTTTAATATACTGTCGCCAGAACCCGCGACACTCCCCGACGGAGCAGAGAGCCAAGGGGTCGCCGACTACGGCGATCAGCGACTGGGCGCGGGACATTGCCGCGTTAACTAAACGGATATCCGAGAGGAACGCGAAGTCGCAGCCGACGTCCAACGTGTTAACCGAGGCCGCCGTCCCAGCCACCTGTTTAAGTACCATCTCGCACGCTTCTTTGGTGCGCACGGTGCTAATAAAAACAGCGCGAAACTCCCTGCCTTGTAGATTCTGTAAGCGTTCAACCGTGACATCTTCCAGCCCATCTTTACGCAACTTACTACGAATACGGCGAACTTGCTCGGTATAGTAGGTGAGCACGGCTATACTGGACTCGGTCTTGGGGCCCCACGCCGCCGGCCATGTATACCACAGCTGTTTGACCCGGTCGGTGACCTCCTGCACCTCGTGGAGGTTAAAGTAAGACATCGAATTGGAGACGCCGTCTCTGGAGCATTCGTTACCCCGAACCGTAAAGAATATCAGCGGATACCACATGGGATGTCCAGGGGAGACACTGCACGCCTCTAGCGAAGGCTGGCCGTACACCTCTCTCGATAGGAACTCTGCTATTTCGGGACACGATCTGTAGTTCTTGGTGAGTCTGACTAGTAAAGGACAATGGAATCCAACCTGCAACTCGTACCATTCCATTAATCGCTGCAACAACGACTTCTGTAGCCCGAACTTCCGTGCCATACTGCTGTACACCTAGAGTAATGTAGATTATATAAGTTAAAGATAAAGTGTTCTAGAACTGGAAAATTTATATTTTATTTCCCAGTGCAGTTGTTACAAGGTCTATTATAGTCGCCTAAGCAGACAAACCACAAGAAGTACAATGTGTTGGTTCTATCTTCTATACCAACAAACATTCAATCAAAGAAATTAAAATATCAGAGAAATTCAAAGGAAGATAAATAAGTTTGAGACATTTTAAGGAATATTGTTATAATGGGAATGGGATACGGTATCTCAAATGCAAACTATAATCTAAACTCTAGTATGCCTAGCCTACAAACTATAATCTAAACTCTAGTATGCCTAGCCTACAAACTATAATCTAAACTCTAGTATGCCTAGCCTACAAACTATAATCTAAACTCTAATATGCCTATAGCCTACTATGTCAAATCCTTTTTAAATTTCCCACATTTTTTAAATTATTATTCAATTAAAAAAAATGAAAATAATGAATTAGAAAGTATTGGAAAGTATATTTTTTTTAATATTTACAATTTCTTTTTTAGCAGTAGGTTTTTTAGCAATACATAAATGTTGGTAGAAAAATATCGGAATTTCGGTAAAAATGAAACTATTTATAGCTTCAAGGATATAAAATAATATTTTACTTCCAGGTGACCTCGAGATGTAACCTATAATTTACCGAGATCATTATTTATACGTCAATGGGTAATAAGGGAGAATATTTCATTTTTATATTATTCTATATTCTTCCATTTTATAATATTTTATTTTCAAGTAATAAGTAATTTTACTCCTAACACTTACTTTTTGCAACATAAAAATTACGGATATTTTCATGAAAATTAAAAATGGCAGCCGGTCCATCGGTAGTTGACATTCAAGAACTTCGACTACCAAACAAAGGGCCAACTTGTTATGTATTTTAATAAGTCACTTGCAAAAATTTATGAAACTAGAACTGAAAATGAAACTAATTCTTTTTGGAAACTGGAACTGAAATAAAAAGGTTTATTGGAACTAAAACCGCAACTGTAGTCAAATTTAGTTACAGTTCGCAGCACTACGGATACGGACTACAGTTTTGTAAGCGGACTATAAAGTTGTGTGATAGGACTATAAAGTTGTGTGATAGGACTATAAAGTTGCGTGAACGGACTATAAAGTTGCGTGAACGGACTATAAAGTTATGTGAACGGACTATAAAGTTATGTGAACGGACTATAAAGTTGAGTGATCGGACTATAAAGTTGCGTGAACGGACTATAAAGTTATGTGAACGGACTATAAAGTTGTGTGATCCGACTATAAAGTTATGTGAACGGACTATAAAGTTGTGTGAGTGGAACGGACTATAAAGTTGTGTGAGTGGAACGGACTATAAAGTTTTGTGAACGGAATATAACGTAGTGTGAGTGGAATATTAATCTTTGTGATCGGACTATAAAGTTATGTGAACGGACTATAAAGTTGTGTGATCGGACTATAAAGTTATGTGAACGGACTATAAAGTTGTGTGATCGGACTATAAAGTTGCGTGAACGGACTATAAAGTTATGTGAACGGACTATAAAGTTATGTGAACGGACTATAAAGTTGTGTGATCGGACTATAAAGTTGCGTGAACGGACTATAAAGTTATGTGAACGGACTATAAAGTTATGTGAACGGACTATAAAGTTGTGTGATCGGACTATAAAGTTGCGTGAACGGACTATAAAGTTATGTGAACGGACTATAAAGTTGTGTGATCGGACTATAAAGTTATGTGAACGGACTATAAAGTTGTGTGAGTGGAACGGACTATAAAGTTGTGTGAGTGGAACGGACTATAAAGTTTTGTGAACGGACTTTAAAGTTGTGTGAGCGGAATATTAATCTATGTGAACGGACTATAAAGTTATGTGAACGGACTATAAAGTTGTGTGAGCGGACTATAAAGTTGTGTGAGCTGACTATAGAGTTGTGTGAGTGGAACGGACTATAAAGTTTTGTGAACGGACTTTAAAGTTGTGTGAGCGGAATATTAATCTATGTGATCGGACTATAGAGTTGTGTGAACAGACTATAAAGTTGCGTGAACGGACTATAAAGTTGTGTGAGCGGACTATAAAGTTATGTGAACGGACTATAAAGTTGTGTGAGCGGACTATAAAGATGTGTGAGCGGACTATAAAGATGTGTGAGCGTACTATAAAATTGTGTGAGCAGACTATAAAGTTGTGTAAGCGAACTATAAAGTTGTGTGAATGGACTATAACGTTGTGTGAACGGAATATAACGTAGTGTGAGTGGAACGGACTATAAAGTGGTGTGAGTGGAACGGACTATAAAGATTTGTGAACGGACTATAAAGTTGTGTGAACGGACTATAAAGTTGTGTGAGCGGACTATAAAGTTATGTGAACGGACTATAAAGTTGTGTGAGCGGAATATTAATCTATGTGATTGGACTATAAAGTTATGTGAACGGACTATAAAGTTGTGTGAGCGGACTATAAAGTTGTGTAAGCGGACTATAAAGTTGTGTGAGCTGACTATAAAGTTATGTGAACGGACTATAAAGTTGTGTGAGCTGACTATAAAGTTGTGTGAGCTGACTATAAAGTTGTGTGAGCTGACTATAAAGTTGTGTAAGCGGACTATAAAGTTGTGTGAGCTGACTATAAAGTTGTCTGAGCTGACTATATAATTGTGTGAACATAGTATAAAGTTGCGTGAACGGACTATAAAGTTGCGTGAACGGACTATAAAGTTGTGTGAGCGGACTATAAAGTTGTGTGAACGGACTATAAAGTTGTGAGAGTGAAATATAAGTTTTGTGTGAACGGACTATAAAATTGTGTGAGCGGACTATGAAGTTATGTGAGCGGACTATAAAGTTGTGTGAACGGACTATAAAGTTGTGTAAAAGGACTATAAAGTTGTGAGAGTGAAATATAAGTTTTGTGTGAACGGACTATAAAATTGTGTGAGCGGACTATGAAGTTATGTGAGCGGACTATAAAGTTGTGTGAACGAACTATAAAGTTATGTGAACGGACTATAAAGTTGTGTGAGCGGAATATAAAGTTGTGTGAGTGGAACGGACTATAAAGTTGGGAGAGTGGAATATAAAGTTTTGTGAACGGACTATAAAGTTATGTGAGTGGAATATTAATCTATGTGATCGGACGATAAAGTTTTGTGAACGAACTATAAAGTTGTGTGATAGGACTACAGTATAAAGTTGTGTGAGTGGAATATAAAGTTTTGTGAACGGACTATAAAGTTGTGTAAAAGGACTATAAAGTTGTGTGAGCGGAATATAAAGTTGTGTGAGTGCAACGGACTATAAAGTTGGGAGAGTGGAATATAAAGTTTTGTGAACGGACTATAAAGTTATGTGAGTGGAATATTAATCTATGTGATCGGACGATAAAGTAGTGGGAACGGACTATAAAGTTGGGTGAACGGACTATAAAGTTTTGTGAACGGACTATAAAGTTTTGTGAACGGACTATAAAGTTGTGTGAGTGGAATATAAAGTTGTGTAAACGGACTATAAAGTTGTGTGAGTGGAACGTACTACAATGAAGTTGTGTGAGTGGACTATAACGTTGTGTGAACGGACTATAAAGTTGTGTGAACGGACTATAAAGTTGTGTGAGTGGAACGTACTACAATGAAGTTGTGTGAGTGGACTATAACGTTGTGTGAACGGACTATAAAGTTCTGTAAAAGGACTATAAAGTTGTGTGAGTGGAACGGACTATAAAGTTCGGAGATTTGAATATAAAGTTTTGTGAACGGACTATAAAGTTGTGTGATTGAACTATAAAGTTTTGTGAACGGACTATAAAGTTTTGTGAACGGACTATAAAGTTGTGAGTGTGGAATATAAAGTTTTTTGAACTGACTATAAAGTTATGTGAGTGGAACTGACTATAAGTTGTGACAGTGGACTATAAGTTTTGTGAACGGACTATAAAGTTGTGTGAGTGGAATATAAAGTGGTGTGAGCGGACTATAAAGTTGTGTGAGCTGACTATAGAGTTGTGTGAACAGACTATAAAGTTGTGTGAGCGGAATATAAAGTGGTGTGAGCGAACTATATTAATTACAACATAACTTGACGGCCCTGAATAATAATTAGTTTCCATACAATTCGATTCCACACAATTCCATCCCAAAACAATATATTAAGGACCAAATTGTCCGTAAAGAATTGCTCTACTTCCCTCAACTACCAGAATGCACTTTATGAACTAAATTTCATGAATATTGCATTGCCTACCTATCCGTTAAATTCCCCTCCATAAAATATTCACCATGTATTTATATAAATTATTCATACCTGGGAGCTCAGCTGCATGTAATCTCCGGCGAGAACGATTTTCGTTTCGGATTGAGCGAGTAGAAGGGGGATGAGAGCGTCCAACTCCTGAGCTTGGCCGGCTTCGTCGATAAATATATGCGAGAACTGACCCCTGAGTCGGTCAACCACCGGGTAGATCATATCCAAACAGGTGTAGACAGTGGTCACCACGATACGTGATTGCATCAACTCGTCCACAGACGGGTAACGGAGGTCGCCCTTGGCGTTCAGGGACCAATACAACTTCACTATTGGGTCGATGGTGTCCGGTCGTCGGGACGTGTAATAAACTCGAGATAAAAGCGACGCACTCAGTTGGGACTCGGTGAGGTACTGGTGTAGATACCGGATAATGAACAGATCCGCCGCTGCGTTGGTCAACGTGCATATCAGCACTCGGGTGTTGTCCTCCTGGATGAGTTGCATTGCCGCCTGAGCCAAAGTGAAGGTTTTACCCATCCCGAACAAACCGTGGAGAAGAATAGGAGGATTCGGGTTACCTGGTTTCGCTATTATTCGCCCAACCGCTAACATCTGTTGCTCATTTAGGTCGCCGCAATTGGCGATTGGTTTAAGTTTGGGAGACGGGAGAACTGGATAATTCGAAACGTCCGGGAATATAATATCGATGTTATTGAAGGAATCCAAAACGTAGTGTTTCTTACAGAAAGATTCTCTGTCTATTTGGAAGGCGATATCAACCTTCATGGATGACGATAAACTGGACATCGATAAGGCAGCTGATTGGAACAACTCTCTTACAGTCTCCTGGTTGAAATGGATGCACAAGGACTCGTTACTGATGAGCTTACCCCCGGCGGATCCACCAGGCAGGACGTGCGCCTCGTACACAGTAAACTGTCCGGTTGCGTCCACAGGTACCCGAGTTGGTGGACGGATTAGCACGCTGCTAACGCCTTCCAGTAACAACCGACCCTCCACTGTATCATCGGTTGGAACACTCTTGAGTCGAATCTTACCAAACATTGTCCCACTCGGCGCGCAGTACGTCTTACCCCCCGGCTCGCTGATTTGACTAATCAATTCCAATTCAGTGCAGCAATTATAACGACTCACCAACCGCATACTAAACAACTCCTCGATGTACAACAAACGGTGCATCAACTTCGTATAGTTACTCGGTCCAACCTCTATGGCACAACGGACATCACTGATGGATATAACTTCCTCGCTTCCTTTCATCGGGTACCGATCCACCAACTCCGACCATCTCCGGTGCCCGTAAGGTACTATAATGCAGTTGGACATACTCCAACCAGTAAATCTAACTTCCGCCCGCTTATTACGCAGATCCACCATATCGTCCATCGAGCCGATGTCAACCTTAAAGTTGACCCCAAGAACTTTATCCTCAGCAAAATCCAGAGTCAATGTCTGCGTGAATGTGCCATAGAGATGGCCCTTAAACATCACCTTAATTGTGTAGCTATTAACTACATTATTGAGCAGAGAAGAGCATGTATCAAGGTACTGACATCCTTCGACAATATCCTCACCTACCAAAGAGAAATGCGTTCTAAAGCTATCGAAGAGCAGAGCAACACCAGCTAGTGGCTTATCGGTTGTAACTGTAACCACCCAGATCTTAGAGAACTGTTTGGATTCGCTAAAGAGATTCCTGTCTGGCTGGACATTAACGACTACTCCTTCCATTTCTTCCACTACTACACCAGATTTAGAACCCGCCTGCGTGTATCGAAGATGCAGTTTGTCTATATAGGAGTATAGATCTTGCTCAATGGCTCGCTCCTGTTTCATTACTCGGTACTCCTGTCTGTCCCTCCACTCATCCAACTCTTCCTGACTGTGGGCGAACGGGCATTTATTGGTCTTTGTGGGTGCGTTGCTATATGGACATGCCTGTCGTTGTGTGTGCGGAGTGCACAACTTGAGTGTTTCCACGGCATTGTTATGACTCGTTACCCCCCAAGGCGGCGCCCGGTAACTCCACTCCCGATCCTTGTCGGTGGCCAACCGCTCGTGGTGCAATCGGCTCTGTTTGTGGATCTCGAACTCCCCTAGACTGGCGCACTCAAACAAACACAGTTGGCAGAAATACCCCGTTGGTTGAAACTGATTAACAAACAAAGTGGATTCCCCATTCTGATTGGCTGCATTGCTAGACTGCGGAGTTGCGAACGACATCAAACTATCTCCAGTTGCAGCAACAACTTCCCGCTTCCGTTTGGTAGCCTCCACCAGTTCGGCTAGAGATTTAACGCCGTGGTTCAACATCGCGTCCCAAGCCATTAACTCCTGCTCATTGTGCGGCCGCGGGCAGCCATCTAGAGGGCAGGGCAAACACTTCAACACATAGGAACACAAAGAATTCGATAAAGAAGTATTACGGGGAAGCGGATGGATAGGTATTTTTCTCGAACCCACATCGACATACAGAATGCATCCATCATCGTGCCACGGGTGTTTCTCAGTGGAATTACAATAATCACCTTTATCGCATTTTAAAACGAGACGTTTTTTTCTGAAACAGGTGTTGCAATACAAATTTGTGGCTTGGAAAGGCAATTGGTCAACAACTAACGCCAACTTCTCGGCAGCACAACGCTTAGCCTCTATCCCGGCTTGCACGATATCATCATTACTTACGGAGTGTTGCGTCGATTTCAGCTCCCATACCATCCGCTCCTCGGGGCTGTGCGCGAACCTACAATCCTGCATGTGGAAGTAGAACCCTCGCTCGGCGTGCACACACATAGGGATGCTCCGCTGGGGGATTAAATCCTCTGGGATATCGCGTATTGGGAGGTACAACGGACGATCTCTGTCACTGTGGAGGTGTATCAATATCTTATTGCTCTCGAATTCGTGGCCCTTATTTGCGGTGCAGAAATCCCCGTTCACTTGGCATTTCGATAACATTTTAGGCCTCGCGTTGAAGCACAAACCACACAGAAATATAAACTGACCGCGAGCGTTCTCTATGAGATATTGTAAATCGGAACAACGTTCTGTGATAGACATCATCTGAAGTTCCGAATTAATCGCATTCTCAATCGAATTATTGTTGTTAACCATCGACAAGTTGGCTAGACTAGCTTGTTGAGCGAATCGAGGGGGAAGTTGATTAGAGGAATTATTCATAGATGCTGTTGGAAGAACTGGAAAGGAAACCAAACTATCTTCAACCGGCGATCGATCTGTGAAACAATCGTTAACAAAGTATGAATCTTTACTCTTTTTTAATGCGGCGGTCAGCGCCGCCCTATTTAAGTTACTATCTCTTTCCGCATGCCATATTTTTATCTCCAACTGACTGTGGGCAAAACTACAGCTGTCGCAGTAATTACAGCCTCCGTGGATGAACTTGCAGAGGATATAGTCGCTCTTATGGGCGGTATTCTGGCACATTCTAATCCGATGCCACATCTGCTGTTGTCCCGGTGACATTTTAGTAGCGGCTAGAAGAATATTCGCACGACATACATGGTTATCATCTTTTAGTAATTGATACGAAACGGGACCGCTAGAGGTGTCAGACATGGATGGATTGTGAGGCCTGAAACACAGACTACAGCCCAACTCGAAAGATAGAATATCTAATATAGGATGGGAGTAGGAGAGAACAGAAGCTTGGTTGCTGAGCAATGAAGACGAGTCGCTGGGTGTCGGAGGAGGGGACGGATTAAATATAATAGGGGGTGGGGTGGAGCCGGGTAGGGGTGGTGGAGGGTTAGTGGCCCAGGCCCAGGGTGCTAGAGCGGTGGAGGGCGCGACACCGGGGTTGCTGGGCTGGGGTGTCGATCGGAGGACACACTGACTCCCAAGCTGCGATACCGATCCGCCTCCCAGATTTAAACAGAGAAGCAGTGACGATATAAAGACATCGTGATCAACTCGACCTGCAAATTTATTATTATAAACCAAATTAATAATATTAAATATAAATGAATGTGCATACCATACATACATACATACATACATACATACATACATACATACATTCATACAACCAATACCAATACCAATACATTAACATTTTTGGTTATCTGTCATAGTGCTGCAATATAGTATCAGTGATAATAAATAAAACTGTATTAAAAACTTATAATAAAACAATACTAAATTATATAAGTACCATAAGGTATAAGTACCATAAGGTATAAGTACCATAAGCATATCTTTCATCTTTTATAATTCTAGAAAACACTGCCGTCTATGGAGGCATTCAAACAAGGTCTTTCATTTATCATCTTTCAAATTGCAGTGTGATATGTTCTATTGTTTTTGAAAGATGAAAGATGTGATGGATCTCCTCATGTTTTTTTTTTGTGATTTTGTGTGTAATTCAAGTTTTGTGCACTATATAAATCATATTAATTGTCAATAAATTCTATCTCTCTCTATCTATGGTTATATAAAGTTTGTATTTGTATAGTTTGTAAATATTATATAGCAAATCCAAAGTAGCCATTCTGATAAATTGCCAATTTCAAAACTATTTTATAATATTTAACATTCTCAAACATGGTCTTCAATTATACGATTATAATTGAAGAACTTATTACCATATTCTATTAACTAATAGTAAAGTGTATATATAACTCTATGCGATTCTCTTTTCAGATTAATTGGATGAATCCAAAATCGACAACTTTTCTTTCTCATCCATTATAATAATACTGTAAGGAAACAGAACCCAGTCTCAACGATATCTTAAACCATTTTCAACACAATTATAAGAAAATACACCTATATACAATATACATATAGTATATACAATATACATATAGTATATACAATATACATATAGTATATACAATATACATACATACATATATACATAGAAATTGTTGACGTGGTGCCACCCACGTATATGTTAGTTTCGGAACGGTGTTTCAATCATTTCTACTAGGTCCTAATGCTTTAAATTTGTTATACGTCTTAATAAAGTAAAAATAAAGTTTACTTAAAAAAATTTTTTTCATCTTACACAGTCAATCAAATTTTATAAAATTCCGTATTATTGATATATATATACATTTTACATTCGAGTTTTCCATAGACTTAATGATAGAGTTGTGGCCCTAGGGCAACATGTACAATTAAATATAGAAGTTGACAAGATGCCACTTTTGCACACGAAAAATTTAAACTGATTTTTTGAAAAAACTGTAAAGTGGAACGTTGTTTAGAATCTTCATTCAAAAACAAACTGCAATTTATTTTTATTATTTCTATTTTTAAAGACATATATACATTCATATATAGATGTTTTTGGGTTGCAAAGGTAATACTAAGTACATAGTATGTTACCCGATAAAGTAGCTAAAGTTATGAACAAATTCAAAATTTGGAAGTTCTATGTTTTAAATTTTATAAACAATTTTTAAGATTGGATTTTAGCCTCTATCGGTTCGGTAAAGGTAAAATCGATAACTTACGAGTATTTTTATTTATTCTAGTCGAATAATCGAGTCAAGAAATGCGATTTTTTAAAAATACACGAAAATGGCCCAGAACCATCTTTTACATATCTAGATACATACTGAAAACAAATTGTTGAATTTATTCAAGCATGCATGGATCAAAGACACAAAACATAATAAAATAGATTGAAAACATGGTTTATTATTAGAAATGATTTCCAGATATATTCATTTAAAATGTTATTGTATCAATTTTTACGTGTTTCTAAAAATGGCACCTTGCCTGCATTTACATATCAAATTACATCTGTTTTAGAAATTGTGAGATTCTGACGTACAAATTATAGCCTGGAATTATTTTTAGTTAGATTCCATTGATATTGACTGTATTATATCCCCCAGAGTTAACCAAACGTCATTTTGTTAAATAGTTAAGTTGTTAACTCTCATTTTTTAAATGTGGTTTAACGTGATACGTTTTAATTAGGTTTTTAATGTGGTTTAATGTGTTTGATGACAGAAAGACTTGCATACACTAGATACTCTCTATATACTATCAAAACAGAATAACTAACATCGCAAATGTCATAATTTTTAATAACTTTTTAAGAACTATACTTACTTACTTACTTACTTACTTACCTACTTACTTACTTACTTACGTACTACTTACTTACTTACTTCTTAATTACTTACTTCTTAATTACTTACTTACTTACTTACTTACTTACTTACTTACTTACTTACTTACTACTTACTTACCTACTTACTTACCTACTTACTTACCAACTTACGTAACTACTTACTTACTTACTTCTTAATTACTTACTTCTTAATTACTTACTTACTTACTTACTTACTACTTACTTACCTACTTACTTACCTACTTACTTACCTACTTACTTACCTACTTACTTACTTACTTACTTACTTACTTACTTACTTACTTACTTACTTACTTACTTACTTACTTACTTACTTACTTACTTACTTACTTACTTACTTACTTACTTACTTACTTACTTACTTACTTACTTACTTACTTACTTACTTACTTACTTACTTACTTACTTACTTACTTACTTACTTACTTACTTACTTACTTACTTACTTACTTACTTACTTACTTACTTACTTACTTACTTACTTACTTACTTACTTACTTACTTACTTACTTACTTACTTACTTACTTACTATTACTTACTTACTTACTTACTTACTTACTTACTTACTTACTTACTTACTTACTTACTTACTTACTTACTTACTTACTTACTTACTTACTTACTTACTTACTTACTTACTTACTTACTTACTTACTTACTTACTTACTTACTTACTTACTTACTTACTTACTTACTTACTTACATAATCACCTACCGACTTACTTACTCACTCACTCACTTTACTTTCCCACTCACTTATTTACTCACTCACTTACTTACTTACTCACTTACCTACTTACTTACTTACTGACTCACTTACTTGCTCACTCACTTACATTCTTATTTCTGTCACTCTCTCAATCACTCACTCATTCACTCACACATTCACTCACTCATTCATTCACCCACTCAATCAAATGCCAAATTTATTTTTAAAATAGCAAAAGAAGCAAATTTATAACTCTATAAGATATCCGGTATTGAATTTATGTTGATTGATGTTATTTTCTTTTTAAGTACGTAATGTTCTGTTACCGAACAACTTGTCAATAATTATGTTAACCCTATTAATACCGGGCTATAAAATGTTGTAAAATGCTATAAAATACCGGGGGGGGGGGGGGGGGGGTCATATTGACCCCCCCTCTAAAATCTACAAATTTATACGAAAACGTCTGATTTTTTGTTTGTACTTAGGTATCACTAGTCAGGATCCGACCGAAAAAAAAATTTTCGAAAAAATGTACTGGGGTGGATATATTGCAGCACCAAAATTACAAGTAGTGCACAATTTTCAGAAAATTTGAAAGTTACATTTTTCGTCTAATTGTTTTTCAATACAGGTTTTCTGGGGCGCAAAATACATTGGAAAATATTTAAAAATGATATGATTACTATAAATGGCTGTTTAGTCATCTCTGCGTAGGAAAAAAATGAAAAAAACAAGTAACCAGCACTTTTCAGTTAGAACACAAAATTTTAATTCACTTATACGATGCTATAAATTCACATTTTCAGTTCTTCTAGGGCGCTGATTCTAATGGAATACATTTCTAAAATGCACCATCATTGCTACTTGTATTTTTCGGCGTAATTTGGCAAATTTCGGTGCTAGGACCAAATTTCGTACCCATCACCAAAAAGTACAAGATTGCGATGTCCAGTGCTGTTTTTATTGATTCCATCGGATTCAGAACCCTCATAAACCCGTATAACGCAATAAACAAGATGATCTACTATCTAATGATCAATTTGCTTATTTTCCAAAATTTGGTGCTGGCACAACAATTTTCACCCACCGGCGAAAAATACAAGTTTGAAAACTCTTATGAAATTTTTACTGATTCCATTGAATTCAGAACCCTAACAAACCCATATAACGCAGGAAACAAGATGACACAATAAATTTATATATTTGATGGTTTTCAAAATTTGGTGGTAGCACCACATTTTGCACCCACTTCCGAAAAATACAAATTTGAGATGCCTAGTTCGAAAATTATATATTCCATTCAATTCAGAATAGCCATAAACCTCTAAAACGCAAGAAATAAATTGTCACAAACAATTTTTATCAATTGAATGGATTTTCAAAATTTTGTGCTAGCACCAAAATTTGCACCCACCACCGAAAAACACAAGTTTGATACGCTTGGTGCAACTCGTATATATTTCATCGACACCAGAACCCCAAAAAACCCCAATTGCGTAAAAAAACAAGTTTCACACAATCAATTTACAAAATTGACATATTTCAAAATTTGGTGCTGGCACCAAAAATTGGCACCCGCCGAAAAAAAACAAGTTTGAAATTTCTAAATCAATTTATATGAATTCCATCCAATTGCTAACACCAAAAAACCGGTGTAAATCAAAAATAGAGATGTTACAATTCATATTTAATGAAATGTAATTTTCAAAAAACGTCTCAAAAAAAGTGCCAAAAGTAGGGTTAAAAAATGGTGCTATAACTCGAAAACTACCCAATATTTTTGAAAACGGTTTTCACTACTAGGAAGACAATAGATTTTTAGGAAAATTCAAAAAATATCAGATTCCCAACTGCGTTTGTTTCAGAATTATAATAAAAAAACCACGGGGGGGGTCATATTGACCCCCCCCCCCCCCCCCCCACGGGTTTAATAGGGTTAATGTTTAACCGGTCTATACATGGCTTTTGGTGTATGGTGTTTCACAATTTCTATTTCGGTTTAAGTTTATTTATTTTGTTATGGACAATAAACCAATCAATCAGTCACTCACTCAGTCACTCTCTAATTCATTCACACATTCACTAATTTATTCACTCACCCACACACTCATTCACTGACCCACTTATTCACTCACTCGCTCGCTCACCCAAACATTCACTCACCCACTCACTCAGTCACTCACTCACACATTCACTCACCCACTCACACATTCACTCGCTCATCACACATTCACTCACTCTTATTAACATACTTTATTGAAATATTAACGACTTTTTAAAAGACTATTAACAACTTCCTTGCTTACTTTAACTTGCCTTTAGAGTTTATAACCCACAGTACAAATTATGCATTGTAGAAAAATTTGTCTACGAAAACCATCGGAGTATATTTCAAGTTTAGAATAATTACAAAGACAACAGCCCTAATATTCCGATATATTATTACCATCTCATTAAATGATACTCTAGCTGGTGTGTGTGGTGGTTGTACGGAAAACCCCATATTATTGGAAAGATGTGTCTGCATAGAAGGTGTACATTATAAATGTAAAAAACAACCTAAGGACCACTCTGATACAAAGAGGCCAATGGGCCACAAGGCCACACAGTTAGCGCAGATATATGTTGTAACTGTAAAAAGCAACCTTAGGGCCAGTCAGATACGAAAGCAGTCAATGGGCCACAGGGCCTAGAGGCAACATGTTGCCAAGATGCCACTAATGTTGCCATAGGGCCACATTTATATGCTGAGAGGTTGCCAAAGGGCCACTGCCAATTCTGGAGGGGTGGCACAGTGGCAACATTTATATCAATATATATATATATATACATAATAATATTTTAAGAATTCAAAAAGTGACAACTTATATGATCAATCACTAAAAATTTATTTTTTTATTATTAGCTTTCGATAGCTCTCTCTATCTTTTTCAAATAAACGATATTCTAGAATTATGGCACTACAAATAATGATAGGATATATGATAATTCCTAATATAAATATGATAATAGGATTATTTGTAGTGCCATAATTCTAGAATATCGTAAATAAATTTTTAGTGATTGATCATATAAGTTGTCATTTTTTGAATTCTTAAAATATTATTATACAAAAACAACTTGATCTCACACCCTACAGTCATATTCCCTAATTTTCTTTACTTAATTTAAACTTTAAATATTATATATATTATATTAAGAATGCTGTGCCGCTTGTCAACAAAATTACACCGCATCACCCATAACATTTGCTAGATCATCCGCATCTTCAAGGCCAGTGTACTTAAGATGCGTCTCAAGAAAGTCTTGGGCTGTCCACCATGCTTATTCACTCAATGAGGCTGCCAAAACACAAGGCTGGCAAAACACTGGCTGGTCCTCACAGCGAATGCAATGTCCTGCAAACCGGAGGCGGCTATGTTCTAGTGTCAATCTTGGGGGAACCAATAAGACACCTCCAGGCTCAAATGTTATATAGTGTCTGGTTGGAGATGTGTTCATTGTACTTGACACAGTTAACCCGGCGCAGCTTTCTTGTGAAAGTGCCATCCAGAGATTTTTATCTTATTATATTTATTCATTCGAGGTTAAGACCCCTAGATCCTTTCCTATAATAAAATGTATCCAGAGATTTGGTATCCTCTGAAGTTAGAGCCCAGCATGGCTACCATATAAGAGTACTGGTACTAATACAGACATAAATAATCGAACCTTGATGTTCCGTTTTATTTTATGGGACTTCCAAATCCTGGACAGACTATAACGCTGCCCATGCCTTCCACTTACGTATCCGAAGGTCCGACTTTCGGATCCATGATCCCGAGAGCATTAATGGCCCAGTTCCAATGTGGAATCTTGCCTCTGGAGGTTGAATTAGGGTGTTTTAGAGGCGCAAAATTATACGATAGAGTGTGTCGGGTCTGTGGGGGAGATATTGAAAGCGAGGTACATTTTTTGTTGGTGTGCCCTGCATACGATAGGTCAGAGCATGACCTGGTCAGAGCTAAGTTTTTGGGAAATTTGATAATCAAAATTATTCGATTAGCGAGCAATTAACTGAGACAATTGTAAATAATTTGTTCACTGTTTGTAATGAATGTGCGCGGTGGAGGGTATCTAGTGCGTCTGCCTTGGATCATCGTCTTATCTATCAAAAATGGAAACCATCTGGAAATCAGATCTCTCCAGGCACCTGAAGACTAAGTTCTTTCGAGCCACAGTGGAAAATGTACTTTTATACGAATTGATTGTCAGCTGGAGACAACTAACTTATGGTACACGTTCGTGGGGCCTTCGCGCAGCACGAGAACCTATATTAGAACGTACATTATACTAATCTCTATTAGATATACGAAAACCGTCTTTCCCAAAATATATATGAGTGAAGGCGATGCTATCAGATTGTGATAAACTAGTTGTAAAAACAGAGATCCATTTCAGTTTGCCCTTACACACTTTAACTGTCATTTGTAAACCTTCTAACTAGTCGTTTTAAGTTAAGTATGACATTTTTAGTTTTACAATACTCTTCTCCTTCATTAGCCTCGTTACGCTCGTCCTGTTATGTCTTAAAACAATTTTCCTAAACGGAGACTAACGACCTTTATAACTATGCAAAGTCTTGAAACTGTGAGAGTAACTGCTGATTTATGGCAGATGGATACTCGTATCCACAGTAAACTCGTTGCGTTCGTTCGTTTTTTACCAAACTTCCGATTCTTTCTAAACTTTTGACGGACTACATACGTACCAAGTTTCGTTTAGTTTCATCGAGGAATAACCGAGTTATTAGCGATCAAAAATTTACGACGACGACGACGACAGACAACTTGTTAATGGCACTCATATGGAAGGCTTCTTCGCTCACTTCGTGGCTCGCCCCACAATACCACCAGGCCACCTGTATCAACCACTCTCCGCAAGCGCAGATTACGATTCCCTGGGTAGTACTGTACTAGAGAAGTAAACATGAGGTCATACCAGATTTACTTTCCTGGTAACCAACACAACAAGAAAAGCGTTCCCTTGGAAGACCGGCTATAACATAATAGAACAGCTTGGAAGGGATACTGAACTTGAGAGAAACGAAATCGCGACAGCTATCTCGAATCTGAAAGCTTAAATGGATCTCATTTCCAATGTCCGAGTTCACTCGTCCAAGTAATAGTAGTAGTATATGGGATATGGGGTATAAACGCTACGCATTATTATTAAAATAATTAACCTCCAGTCTTAGGGTTCGGAGCCTTCATATTCACTGCAACGACGTTGTACTTGACTGCGTCACCATCATGCATACCGTCTCCATGGTAATAAGCGACTGCACTAATGGTTTTAGGGTCCAGGCCAGCGGGTTGAAAGAACGGATTTAGATCCTCATTTAATACCATTTTGAATTCCGCGTCATAGAATTTCTTAAATCCTTCACCGACCAAGTATAGGATGCTGCAAATAATAAAACGACAGGGAGTATTTGAAATAAAATGCGGACATTTAACATTAATTAATTGAAAATTTTTATGGTTTTGGGTTTTCCAAATGGGGTTCACGACTCAAATTCAAAATCAGATTAATTAGATGCAATAATATCACAGAAACACAATGGCGTTTACAGAATTCAATAAGATGCTAAAATAGCCGAGATATTGGTGTTTTCCGTTTAAAAATTATTCAAAATATGAAAACGATCTGTGATTGGTCGTGACGTCACTATACGCCTCGGGAACCCATTGTTACCAACAGTCAGATACCCAATACTATCTTTGTGTAAATTACAGTACAAATTAGGCAGTTTATTACACAGGTACTACTGCTACATAATGTAGCAGTATGTAGCCTACTAATGGCTACTAATGTAGCCTTAATGTGAGCGACTAAATGTAGGCTACTAATGTAGCCTACATTAGTACTGTAGTACAGTTCAGCAGTTACCGGTACAAGGACAAGCTTTCCAGCACTGCATACTTGTTTATTTATATGGCGAACGGAGAGTACCCGGGACAACAGCAAGAACTAGCGAATATGGCGAACGGAGAGTACAGAATATAGCAGTCCTGCAGTAACAAACTGCCCAAATTTATACAAAGATAGTATTAACTATCTGAATGTTGATATAAATGGAATTCGGAGGCTTATAGTGACGTCACGACCAATCACAGATCGTTTTCATATTTTGAATAATTTTTAAACTGAAAACACAAACATCTCGGCTATTTTAGCATCTGATTGAATTCTGTAAACGCCATTGTGTTTCTGTGATATTATTGCATCTAATTAATCTGGTTTTGAATTTGAGTCGTGTACCCCATTGATGCTGAGCTTATCAACATCCTGCACAGAGTGAAGAACCAAATGCATCAGTCTTAAGTTGATGCATCAACCACAGTGGAGTACAACCACCATGCGGTGTTTATTCCTTCAATTGACAGTGTGTGCCATGATCTGTCATATAACTTTTCACCTCCCTCAAGTGTGCTCACTCTCAAGATGTACTTTTCACCGCGAAGGTCAACTCACTTGAGTCTGTGCTAAAGGTGTCCCGAGAGAATGCGTATGACTTGCATGAGGATATCATCATCTGGGTTGAACTGCAACAGTGGTTCAAGCATAATTATAAGTCGAGGAAAGGAAAGGATGTTATTGAGCACATTCTGCCATGGCCCTCAATAAAGTTAGCAGAATGATGCCATACATCTTGGAATGGTGCCAATTGACTCAGGAAAGGTTATTGAAAAGTATGATCAGCAAAACTGGTGACTCTTGTTCATAATATTAAAATTATGAAGGTATGGTATATTCTTCTTATTATATATAATTATTGCTAATCTGAGTCACACCACCTACCAAGAATTATATCAACATTTTATTTTTGCAATGATATTTTAGCAAAATGACCCCCTCTCAACAAAGCTCCAAAATCTTGTTAAGATGTTGTCTATGTTTATTGCTCATTCTCATTCTCTTAGACAATTTGATTGTATAAAATTAAATTTCCAATTTTTTCACTCCATCTTATACACTGCTAGCTTATTGGATTCAAACATTTAAATTAACACTTAGAACAATGAAACAGTATTAGAGATCGAACTCAACTCTGTAGCTTCTGCTTGTCCATTAGCAACCAGCTCGGGGCAGGGTTTGCTGAAGTAGGCCGCTGTTATGTATTCTGGACAGTTAGTGAACTCATCTGCAGTTCGTTTGGGGTAGCCTTCACAAATCCATCCATTACTATCCACCTTTAGAAGATTTTCACCTGCAATGAATGATAATAGTTTAATTATCTCATGCTTTATTTAGTACCTTCATAATTAATTCCTTTCCTTTACATATAGGAATTGATGTAAATCCCCAAATTAATCTGAATTATCAGGACTGGTGTCTTTTAGGAGACCCTTGTAATCGCCACATTTTCTCTGCCCACCCAGACCGGCTGCCCAAGATGATGCTCACTGCACTGCACACGCACAGCCGCCTGATCAATGCTATGATTGAAGTTGCCGCCAATACTCATCCCTTATACTTGCTGCCTGTAATAATATGACCTTCAGAAAATACCGGATATTTTCCATACCCTTGATAATTTATTCATTACAGATTATGACTTTCACATTCGGAGGTTTTCGGCAGATAAATTCCTATTGCAGCAGATCTCTGGACACCATTCATGGATTCTCATATTCAACACAGATCAGAAAATATTGCTCCTGCAATTGAACCTGTGGTTTTCCCTCTACATCTACTATCCAGATCAACAGGCTGGATGTATTTCCTTCCCACTACATCTATATTCCAGCAAGTAATTTCACAACAAGAGGTCTTAGCAGTATATATAGTACCCAGCAACTATGAACAGGGAAGAATCAATGTGCAAACAATTTCCTTGATAAAGAAGGACCCCAGGACAAAATAATTATTTCATTTGAGAAAACCTCTTGATAATAGAGCTAAAATTTGTAGAAAACAGTGCCATCTATTTGTAAATTGGTGATAGATAGTGGGAAAATTAGCTCAGGTGGCAGAGCGCAGGAGTTTTGGTTATTATTTATTGAGTTCGAAACCCGACCACAGCATTAAATATTTGTAATTCAATTATTTAAAAATTTGATTCGATATAATAATAAATATGTGTTTTTGTAGGCATTTCATACATTCAGACCCCAATGAAAATATTATGTTGTTTTTTCGCCTACATTTCGTAATTATAATTTACATTACTAATTTTTCACAAAATATAACTACTAATTCTAATAATATTGCAACTGCAACCGAACAACTGCTTATCTTTTAGAAATATTAGGGAGAAGAACGTTGAAGAATTGCGATAATCTGGGTTTTATAAGTAATGAACTTCACGTAACGACAGTAAATCTGAAATGCAACTGTTTCCAATACAGTACAAAGCGTAAAAAATACTCTTACTTTTAATCCTATAATAAAAAATGTTGATTTTTCTCCATATTTCTAATCCAATATCTGGCGATCAAGAAGTTATACTGTAAGTTCTGAGATTTCTGTACACATTTTTGTAGTTATTCCGTATTATCAAATGGCCCTCTAAGCAAACGATTTATTTGTAAACCTACTTCGTTTCACAGTATACATACCTTTGAATATGTAAAGATCATCGTTGGATCGCGCCCGGCATATAGCATTAATATTGCTGTGAAAGTCCTCATCCTCTGAAATTGAATAAATAGAAAATGAAGCGAAAATTAATTAATTGTATTAATTGTAAATTTTATTCTGAAATTCGCCTAAATTAGCGCAATCAACATAAAGCACCGCGAAGTTATGTTAATTAAATATTAATTAATTATCCGTTGGTTCCATAAACACTTTGTCTAATAAATGGGTGCACCAAGGGGCTTCTTAATATTTATATATAAAAGCAGTGCAACTATATATATATATATAGATATATTCACATGACTGAAACAGAGACATTATTCTTCTCAGTTTGTCCTTAGGTTTCATTTGAATTGAAAGTTAAGTTGGTTGCTATGTGAGACGGTAAGGGGTCGGTATAACTAACTGTAAAGAAGTTATATTGATGATATTAATTTAAATGTTTGTTTCATGTAGAACGGGGTGTGTGTGCAGAAGTAAGCAAGCAAGTCGGCCAATGTCGGAGGCGACCCAAGGCAACTCTTTCGATAGCGCCCACCTTTGGCGGGCGCTACTCCTAACCCATGTTTTGCTCCCAGTAATTCAACTGGTCCAAATTTTATCGATACCAGTGGATAAAAGGCTGAGTGAACCCTGGCAGGGCTGAACCTACAACCAATGGAGTGTAAGCCCGGCCCTCAACCAGCTTTGTATAGATATGTATATTTCACTATCCTCTTTACTGTTTAGGGCACTGGCCTATATATCACTATCATTCATTCTGGATATTATACGGACCGGTTGTGTTACTCCAGCACCCACTTTTACCTTAGCCTACGGGCTACAGATGTCTGGCTATGTACCGGACAGCCGGACATACCACAGCTGAGCTACCCCACCATCCAGCAACAAGATGCATACAAGCTATAGGGATGTAAACAATTGAATAAATTAAATACTTAAAATTAAACTCTAAAAATTATGTTTCATTCGACCGTTAGATCAAGAATACTGCGATTATTACCTGACCACTTATTTTGTGCGATCCCCCATGAACTAGAAGTCAAGGGTAAAAAAAGAAAACAGGTAAATTGTTATTTTTATATATTAAATTAGATTACTTACTGTACGTACAAGTGTTGTTGAGCACCACTTTGGCCCTGCCACGCTTATTCAATATTCATTTTAATTATCAGTCTACTCCTTATGTAGACTGCCTCATGTGTTATTGTAACTATGAATTTTAATGAATAAAAGTTATATATAAAATATATATATATATATATATATATATAATATAAAAGTTACTAAAACTTATACTCGCAGAGGAAATTGCGACTCATTTAGTGACCATAGGTTCGAATATGATTGAGATTTGCAAGAGATTTGAATTCAAGGTAACGGGTTAAAACAGAACCCAATTGGGACTCACCATACTCAGATGTTAAATCAGTAATTTTTGTACTTTTCATGGACTTTTAATAGCAATAACATTTATAATAACATATTAACCATTGTATCGACTGAACGATTTATTTTAATAGCATTGCACTCTACTGCATAGTGCTGGGCAGTATGAAAGGACGCATTGATGTGGTGAACCAACGGTATACATATATGAATTATGTAATGGCCGGTAAGTCTTATTCATCGTGCCTGTAGGGTGGTGCTGGGTTCAGATAGGGGGGGGGGGGGGGGGGGGAACTGGACGCAATAAAAATTCATCCCTCTCCTGGGGAAGTTCGACGCAAATAACAGCTGATTACTCTAAAAAATAAAACCGTAAACTGTACGTGCCACTGTAAACTGCTCCTTTCCCTAAATTGAGAATTTAACATTGAGGCGAGATATTAATTCGGCAAGGCGGGTTTTGCGTCTAGTCCCTCCCCCCCCCCCCCCCCCCCCCTGTCTCGCAGAGAAATCTCATTTTGTTAGGTGTACCTGCACCAGTGCAGTGGTGCATCAGTGGTGTTTGCACCACCAAGGGATCCGGTCCACCAGGGACAGCTATATAGAAAAGGCTCTACTGCTGCAGCCAGAATAAATTTACCCTCAAAAGAAGGTTTGCTTCCAGGTGATTTCTATACACTTAATAATTTATTGATTGGAGACCATGCCTTGCCATTTCGTAGTTGGAGGACCCTATGCTGTTTACATTACTCTTCAATATGAGACCACTGGCAAAGGCGTACAGTTGAACAGGCTGTACAGTTGAACGTCACTACGGTATTCATTCAGAAATCTGAGATGAACAATATTTACTCAACTGCATTTTAAACCTAGCTTAGTGTCATTAATACATTTACAATAATAGTAAATTTACAATAATATATCGCATTATTGAGTAATATTTATGTATAAAAATATGTTAATATGAGTACGATGGGAATTTGTGTAAAAATATTCTTTAAAAAAATGGCCTTTAAAATACCTGAGTGTTTAAAGCTCATCTATCCCATCATATTAGACATGTACAGAACAACAAGAGTCCCACAAGAAATGAAAACAAATAAGTTGATGCCAGTTCCCAAGAAGGGCAACCTAACACTCCATGGTTCTTTACGGGGAAACTCATTGATCTCGATTGCTGCAAAGCTATACAATAGAATTCTATTAAATCGCATCAGGGATCCCATTGAGAGACTGCTCCGTGGAAATCAGAATGGGTTCCGTAAAGGTCGTGGAACCATGGAGCCCATTTTGGCACTTCGAAGGATAAGTTATCAAAAAAGAAAGACAGGCATCTGGCTGTTATCTTTGTTGACTTCTTCAAGGCCTTTGATTCAGTCTCACTCACGTATGTTCAGCATACTTTCATATGTGGGATTCCTGATGAAATTATTGCAGCAATCAGATTGGTAATGGTGAAAAATATCGAGACTTGAAAAATATCGAGAGTAAAAATAACGAGAGTAAAAATATCGAGATTAAAAATAACGAGTGTTGAAAAACATCGAGAGTAAAAATATCGAGTGTTGAAAAATATCGAGTGTTGAAAATTATCGAGTGTTGAAAAACATCGAGAGTAAAAATATCGAGTGTTGAAAAATATCGAGTGTTGAAAAATATCGAGTGTTGAAAAACATCGAGAGTAAAAATATCGAGTGTTGAAAAATATCGAGAGTAAAAATATCGAGAGTAAAAATATCGAGTGTTGAAAAATATCGAGAGTAAAAATATCTAGATTAAAAATATCGAGTGTTGAAAAATATCGAGAGTAAAAATAACGAGCGTTGAAAAATATCGAGTGTTGAAAAATATCAAGAGTAAAAATATCGAGAGTAAAAATATCGAGTGTTGAAAAATATCGAGAGTAAAAGTATTGCATTTTGCTTGAGCATTTTATTTAAAATTATGGGACAATATTGCAGTGCATGGGTTACAACAGTGCAAGTGCAAATAAATGGCATTAATACACCTTGGATACCCATTCACCAGATTTATTATACTAGCTGTTTTTTGCTATTTTTTTAATAAATATTATAGAAGAAGTGCTAGCTATCAATTTTGGTAAAATATCAAAATTAGGAAAAATTAAAATGAAATTAGAATTTTTAATTTGATCTAGAACACATTTTTTAGTTTTAGATCACATTTTAAATTTTTTAAAATAGCTAGTATTTTCTACTTATTTTTATAAAAGTTAAGAACACGTGTAAGCTACCAATATTGATAAATATTTTTTGTTCTAGAACACATTTTTTTGTTCTAGAACATTTTTAGGAAAAAAAATTATCATACAACCCTTATTTTAAAAAATTGTTTCTATCGATATTTTTAGTCTCGATATTTTTCAACACTCGGTATTTTTCAACACTCGATATTTTTACTCTCGATATTTTTTTTTCAACACTCGATATTTTTACTCTCGATATATTTCAACACTCGATATTTTTACTCTCGATATTTTTCAACACTCGATATTTTTACTCTCGATATTTTTACTCTCGATATTTTTACTCTCGATATTTTTTGAACTCTCGATATTATCGTTATTTTTCACCACTCGATATTTTTACTCGAGTTATTTTTACTCTCGATATTTTTCATGTCTCGATATTTTTCAATATAAACATCAGATCAGTATATGATGGTTCGTCAACATTTGTGTCTACTGTGAAATTTGAAAGTCCTCCAAGGAGACACACTTGCGCCATTCTTGTTCATAATTGTGGTTAACTATGTTCTACGCATGTCCTTAGATCATCATAATGATGATGGGGTGATGATAACTCCACCTACTGGCTCCAGAAGTCGAGGAAATCCTGCCAAGTACCTAACTGATCTAGACTTTGCTGATGACTTAGGAGTACTCTCAGAATCACTAGAGGAAGCCCAACGGTTCCTCAGCTCATTAGAACATGCTGCTTCTAGTGTTGGTCTTTTTATTAACTCCAGAAAGACCAAAATTTTGACAGTTAACTTTGAAAGTCCTCAGCAAGTCTCTGACCGGATGAGCATAAGCTCAAAGGCTTGAGCATGTAGACGACTTCTGTTACCTGGGATCATGGATCCGGAAGTCAGGTGAGGATCTTCGAATACGTAAGGGAAAGGCATGGACAGCCTTGAATAGGCTTCCCAGGATTTGGAAGTCACAGAGAATTAATCGGAAACTTAAGGTCCGATTATTTAGAGCAGCAGTAGTTCCAGTACTCCTCTATGGGAGTCCATGCTGGGCTCTAACTGCTGAGGACACCAAATCTTTGGATGGCACATTCACAAGAATGCTGCGCCGGGTTCATTGTGTCAAGTGCAATGCACACATCTCCAACCAGACACTATATATCATTGGAGGTGTCTCATTGGTTCCCCCAAGCTTAACACTAGAACAAAGTCGCCTCCGCTTTGCAGGACATTGGTTCCGCCGTGAGGAACAGCCCGTGCATAATCTTGTGCTTTGGCAGCCTCATGGAGTGAATAGGCATGGTGGACAACTCATGACTTTCTTGATACGCATCTTAAAGTACACTGGCCTTGAAGATATGAATGATCTAGCAAATGTCATGGGTGATAGGGAGTTGTGGCGGTGCAATTTTGTCGATAAGCCGGCACAGCATTCTTAAAAATGCAGCTGCAATGAAGCATGCCGATCCTAGTAGTAGTAGTAGTGTAAAAACATAAACAGCTTTAAAAAATAACTAAATTAGATAATGATTGAAATAAAAAAAATTAAACAAACACAGAAAAAGGAATAAGCTTTCCGTCGGCGCTTTCTATGTGTTAAAGTATTTAAAACTTTGAATTTAACTTTTGGGCGATTTTGATGTATTCCACAGAGTAGCCTCACCTGGATTAATATGATGATCATCTGCCATGGTGTTGAAGTTATTATAATAAAGGTCAACAAAATTGGCTAGAATCAGAAATAATAATTATTTATTACATACAAGGGAAAAAAGTAGAACTTTTTCTCACTATTCTCGAGGCATTTGATTTACCGAGCGTCAGCGAGGTTATAAGAGTCGAGAGAATATTTAAAAAATTGTTCTGCGTTTTTTTTCCCATGTAATACGTAA
Source organism: Nemertoderma westbladi (assembly GCA_032718475.1). Classification (NCBI taxonomy): domain Eukaryota; kingdom Metazoa; phylum Xenacoelomorpha; order Nemertodermatida; family Nemertodermatidae; genus Nemertoderma; species Nemertoderma westbladi. Next base: position 36,888 of record JAUCBJ010002052.1, on the reverse strand, counting down.
TTTTATTCTTAAATTGGTAGTTTTTTGTTTAATTCTTTAATAAAACGTACAGCGATATAGTGTTATAAAATAAATATATATATCTATAGTATTTTACTATATTGCTTCCATAGTTACAGTACTACAATTTAAATTACTGTACCCTTCAACTCCTATTCTGCCTTACTCAATGTTAAATAATTTAGTGTTCTCGAATATTTATTACGTAACTAGAGAGCCGCTTAACTAAATAAACCAATATTGGATATTGAGTTCCGTTTTGGAGTACGCCGCGCAAACACTAAATTTCCCATAACTTTTGAGTGCATGCATGGATTTTGCTCAAATTACGTGCAAACCTTTTCTACGTCTATGTTTTTTCAACACATTTAATAATATTTAAGAAATTCCTCCAAAAATATTTTACTTTAAAATCTTAAAATTTTAAATAAATGCAATCCTATGGGTACTTTTTTTCCCTAGGAAAAAAGTGCAACTTTTCCCGATTTTGGGGTAAATTTGAGCGAAAAAGTAACAATTTAAGAATAAACACTATTGTTTCTTGGGTAATATTAACTTACTATTATAATTTTATTATGTTATAAAACAAATTGTTAATTAAATGTAGAAATGGGATTTAGAAGTTTTAGACTTAATTCAAATCTAAAAGCAATCTATAATTTATTAACTACAGTAGTTGTTTAACAAATGCTCGAATGGTATGATGTGTTACGTAATATTAATATTATGTATGACATGTAAGAAACTTATGCATGGTAGCCTCCATTCGTGGATCAATGTAATCGCATGTTGCAACCTGCACTTCCTTGATATTGGTTATAGCAAAGAATTCCACATTCAACAGAGTCAATATAATAATCCTTCTCTACGTACACGTAGGAACACGTGTATTTCTATAATCCTAAAGTCGATAATTATATTGTTGTGTTATCAAACGCATTATATTTCAAAATTTAAAATCGCAGAGCATGTGAACCAGCACATCTGTCTCCTACCACTGCAAATCTATGGTAGCAAACGCAAGATGAAGAACATATATTGAGTTATTACTTTACTCAATATATTTTCTTCATCTCTAATATCTCAAATTAGATTATTTTATGTACACAATTCTGCTCCTTACAATTCCAATCCAACACGGATGATTCCGCAGGATAACTCCGTACATCAAATAATTATTAATTAATGATGGCTATATTAAGAATGATTTTCAACTTTTTGTAAAATCTTCTAGAATAAAATAAATTTTCTATAAAATATCAACAATTTGCTAAGTATTTTTCACTGTTTTTTAAAAAAAGATCTAAAATTAAAATATGTTTTATACGTGAATATCTATTTACATACTTGTGTGTAAAGTAGCACTTTACAGTGTGATGATCCGATTGGCTTTGTTACACGAACGAACGTTAGGGAGTGAGTGAAAATAAAGCCACGAGGATCAGAACACTGTAAAGTACTTTGCAACAAGTATGTATGTAGTTTTATTCCAAAATGTAAACATTACGAAATGATTGTATATATATTATAAGTGATAGAAACTGCACAAATTAAATTAGTTGCTGTATGTATATATAAATGTAAAAATGACATAAATTATGTTATAAATAAGTTAGCTTATATTTATGGTGGCGTGTGGTGCCATGTTATAATACTGTAATATAGCTAGGCCCAACTGGTTATTAATAGCTATACCCCGCCTACCGGTATGTAATGCAGTAGGCCTATCTGGCTGTCAGGCAATTAAGAATAAATTTTTGTCGCTTTTGTCACTACATACAGTACTTGTGTGTAAATGGTTTATGTGGTTACCATGACGGCGTAATTTTACTTTGACGCTATCGGGAGATTACATAAATAATAATACACCAATACAATACTAATTGTACAGGCCAATACAATACTGTAGGCCTAATGTCCTCTAAAGTTGTAAAGTGCTAAATAACAACTCGCTGTTAATACTAACGGCATTGCGTAATGTTACAATTTTGGTTTAAAATTTATTGAAATGCAAATTTTGTGATGCGAGTTCGAACCCAATACAAAATTGAGAGTGATCATTAATTCTCCCTAAAGAGTCAAAATTCATCCAAATTATAATTACTGGAGTGGAGTTTTCTTTGGAGTCTTGGAGTCTTGGATTAATGGAGTCTTCTTCCTATGCGGCCCTCTACGGTATCAGCTAGTAATTCACTGGTTGTATTTTATTTCTATTTCCCAACCCCCTCCCCCCTCTCCCATTTTTTTATTTTTATCTTTGTTGTTTTTATTTTTTTTATATATTTCATTTTAATCTTTTTTTATCAGAATCCACCTTATTTCATTTCAATTATTCATTTATTTATTTATTTCATATATTAATATATTTCTTTATAAATTCTAATTTTTTCGCAAGTTTGTTGTCTGACTGTCTTGCCTATGTACTGTACTGTATTAGGCATTGTGACAGCTACCACAGGAATATAAATAGACAACATTAGATCGGAAAAGGCTGCTTTTGTCCTTATAGCCTAAGAATGATCCTAATAGGCCTATAGCTGAAGGTCTAAACATAACTCTTAGGTCTATTTTCTCAAAACTATTATCAAAAAGTTAGCGTAACCTATTTCTAATAAGGTAACTAATAAGGTCACTCTCAATAAGCAGCAGCTTGGTCTAGTGGTGACATTACTGTGCTTCCGATTAGGGAGCCCGGGTTCGATCCCTAGATGGGGCAGCACTGTTTGGGCACAGTGCTTTAAATGCTGCAGCCTACTGTAGCCCAACCCCGGCTTTCATCCTTCAGTGGTCGATAAATGGGAACCAAGGCAACTTGGGAAACAGAGTGGAAGGGTTTACTGTGGAAGATCACCCATGGTGGTGAACAGGCATTCCTTGGCTTAACGAGCCTAAAAGATTCTCCCATTCAATAAGGTCACTCTCGGGGTAAATGTTACCCCGAGAACGGGAGTACTAAATTCAAACACTTCTTCCCAACTGTTGGGCTGGGGACTGGGCTCGGCATTTTAACTCATTGATCGTTTTATTAAACTATGAAGTTCAGGATTTTCGCGCTTGCTGTTCTTTTCCTTACATCGATTCGCTTCCCGCCTCCGAATCATGTTTTAAAGATATTTTTAATGAAAGTTATTTGATTAAAAGTTGAGTAAGAAATAAGAATAACTTTAGTTCAATTAATTCATAATTATATTAATTAATAAATTACATGTTACATTAATTATACCGAATGAAGTTCACCTTACCATGCCTAAGTTTAATAAATACATTTATTAGTGACAACAAGCTGCTATAACCGGTCGAACTGTGTTTTATGGGAAATATATAACGTCTTCATACAAAAATAGTCTAGAATTAATTAAATAGCCTTATAGGAGAGTCGTTTTTGTTGTGTATCCATGACATCATAGTTTGTTATTAGTTAGCGACTGGTGTCAGACCCATAGCAATCTGCGCCAACGCCCCAGCTCTTCCATCCACAACGACCACGTTTCTGTGCAGCTCCATTACCGAACACAAAACGTTTCATAACCTCCTCTTGCGACGGGTTCACGTCAATATCTCTCTATAAGAATAATTTGAGTTTGTATGAAAATTATGCGACCAAAATAAAAATGTAGAATTAATTTTTATTTATGAAAACGCAAAATAATAACAGAAAAAAACAGAACAGAAAAATATATTAAATATTATAATAGCTACTATTTATGGCATACTCGCAAAATGTGAAGCTAAAATCAAATTAAAATTTCAAACCTAATGTATGTTTAAACGTCAATCCGTGTTATCGGCCTGCTGCATTATTGCTGCACATTGAGATGTGATGTGGCGTAACAAAAAAGTTTGTGTCATCACCATGCAATCTACAATTGGCTTGCTGTGATGCAGCATACATTAAGAATGTTATGCCGGCTTATCGACAAAATTGTACCGCCACAACTGCAAATCCCCCATGACCCTCGCTCGCGCGATTATCCGTATCTTCAAGGCCAGTGTCCTTTAGGAGACGTCTCACGAAATTCATGGGCTGTCCAGGTCATGGGCTGTCCAGTCCAGGCTGTCCATGCCAAAGCACAAGATCGTGCACAGCAGCCCTCCAAGGAGACACACTTGCACCATTCTAGTTCATTATTGTGGTTGACTATGTTCTACGCATGTCCTTAGATCATCATAATGATGATGGGGTGATGATAACTCCACCTACTGGCTCCAGAAGTCGAGGAAATCCTGCCAAGTACCTAACTGATCTAGACTTTGCTGATGACTTAGGAGTACTCTCAGAATCATTAGAGGGAGCCCAACGGCTCCTCAGCTCATTAGAACATGCTGCTTCTAGTGTTGGTCTTTTTATTAACTCCAGAAAGACCAAAATTTTGACAGTTAACTTTGAAAGTCCTCAGCAAGTCTCTGATCGGATGAGCATAAGCTCAAAGGATGGTATGCTTGAGCATGTGGACGACTTCTGTTACCTGGGATCATGGATCCGGAAGTCAGGTGAGGACCTTCAAATACGTAAGGGAAAGGCATGGGCAGCCTTGAATAGGCTTTCTAGGATTTGGAAGTCACCAAGAATTAATCGGAAACTTAAGGTCCGATTATTTAGAGCAGCAGTAGTTCCAGTACTCCTCTACGGGAGTCCATGCTGGGCTCTAACTGCTGAGGACACCAAATCTCTGGATGGCACATTCACAAGAATGCTACGCCGGGTTCATTGTGTCAAGTACAATGCACACATCTCCAACCAGACACTATATAACATTGGAGGTGTCTCATTGGTTCCCCCAAGCTTGACACTAGAACAAAATCGCCTCCGCTTTGCAGGACATTGCTTTCACCGTGAGGACCAGCCAGTGCATAATCTTGTACTTTGGCAGCCTCATGGAGTGAATAAGCATGGTGGACAGCCCATGACTTTCTTGAGACGCATCTTAAAGGACACTGGCCTTGAAGATGCGGATGATCTAGCGAATGTCATGGGTGATAGGGAGTTGTGGCGGTCAATTTTGTTGACAAGCCGACACAGCATTCTTAAATATGCGTGTGCAAAAAAGTGGCGGATTTCGGGGGGGGGGGGGCATTGGGCCATGCCACCCCACCCCACCCCCCCCCCCCCCCCCCCTTTGAAAAAATGTTGAAAGGGCCGGAGAAATTTAATTAAATGATGTAATATCTGTAAAATACTTTCCAGCAAAGCAATAAATGTTAGTTCCATTAGCAGCCCGACCAGATAGGATTCACATTGTCCCAGCCCAGGCAATGCATATGGGTAGCCAAAGAAAGGTTAACTTAAGCTAAATATAAGAAGACTCCATCTAAATGTTGTAGCCCTCAGCCACATTACCACTAATACCCCCCCCCCCCCCCCCCCCCCATCTCTACCATCGTAGTCTGTAAAATGTAGCCTTGGAACTTCGACATAATGAAAGCAAGGGAAGCCTAATTGACCACAGCAGGAAGACGCCTCATTGTCACTGCTGTTCAGCACTGTGAGTACAGTGTACAGTGGGGAACAGCATTGAGGTTTTGACTCCAACTGTGTTCAAATAGTCTGACAGTGTTCAATATAGCAATGTAAGATAGGTACGTAGCCCAATGGTGATGTAAAACAATCTTATTGAAGGGAACTGCGAGGCCGCAGGCCAAGGCCATTATGTGATCTGATTGGACAGAGCTTGTTTAATTAAGTCACTGGTTATGTAATAATGGTTAATAGTCTTGTCAGATATCATACTGTCAATTGGTTTACTATTATTTTAATACTATCATACTTTTATTAGTATAGTATATTATAATTTATTTAATATTTTATTAATTATTTATTTAATACTTTATTAATTATTTATTTAATATTTTATTAATTATTTATTTAATATTTTATTAATTATTTATTTAATATTTTATTAATTATTTATTTAATATTTTATTAATTATTTATTTAATATTTTATTAATTATTTATTTAATATTTTATTAATTATTTATTTAATATTTTATTAATTATTTATTTAATATTTTATTAATTATTTATTTAATATTTTATTAATTATTTATTTAATTATTAATTATTTCATTTTTTCGAATTATTTCATTATTCATTTTTTCCGCTCCATTTGCTATAGAGTTGGATCATCCTTAGTCCTGTTTAATTACTTATAAATTATTAATTATTTATTTTATTAATTAATTATAATAATTATTTTAATATTATAATTAATTAGTAATAATAATTGTTTATGTATTTAATCAGTTAATGTATCTATTTAAATCTATTTTTTTTTAAATAATCAGGGCCGGATTTAGGCATATAGGCCGAATAGGCCGCGGCCTAGGGCCTCCCGCAACAAGAGGACATTGTTGATGCCATCAATGATGCCGACGACAACAGGCAATCATCCCAGGCATGGAAATCGATCAACTTGCTTACTGGTCGAAAAAGCCAACCAACCACCAAGGTTAAGGCTGAATCACCAGCCAATCGCCTCAATGGTTGGAAGGCCCACTTTGAAAAGCTCCTCAATAATGACAGGATATTGCCTGATAACTATATAGAAGTAAAAGTGTCTGAGTCTGTACTCCCAGATATTCCCATTGGCGATAGTCCAACTGGCTCCAGAAGTCAAGGAAATCCTGCCAAGTGCTGTACCAAACTGATAACTTTGCTGATAACTGAGGACTTAGGAGTACTCTCAGAATCACTAGAGGGAGCCCAACGGCTCCTCAGCTCATTAGAACAGGCTGCTTCTAGTGTTGGTCTTTTTATTAACTCCAGAAAGACCAAAATTGTGACAGTTACCTTTGAAAGTCCTAAGCAAGTCTCTGACCGGATGAGCATAAGCTCAAAGGATGGTATGTTTATGCGAAAGAATGATAGGGAGTTGTGGCGGTGCAACTTTGTTTATAAGCATTCCTATATAGCGTTCTTAATGCACGCTGCATTGGGCTTGCCAATTGTGGATTGCATGGTGGTGACAAAATAGCATCTCAATGTGCAGTTTCAATGCAGCAGGCAGATTACAGTAGTAGTAGCCCCCCACCTTACTCCTGCCTTAATATGATCTGGCTAAACCAATGGATAGGCCTATATTTCATTAGTTAAACGAATTAAAAAGTACCCTTTTTGGTAAAATTGCCCTTTTAAAATCCTGGCTACGAACCTGTAAACTAGTACTGTAAAAACAAATTATATATATTAGCTATCTCTATTTCTAATTTCATTGGGGGGCGGGGGAGGGGGTGGTTAACAAGTACCCCCCCCCCCCCCCCCCCCTCACCCCCCTTCATAAATTCCTAGATCCACTGATGCACAGGTTAACCTGCAATGTTACTCTGTTAAACCAACACCTCGTGTAAACATTTCTCCTTCAGTTAGTTAGTTTAAGCCAGGGTCAAACATGCGCACAACATTCAAATTTCAATATGAAACTTTTAGATATCAACATTCAACATCCCGGTTCACACATTAACATTTAACTTTCAGATAATTTAACAATCTTTGGCAATATTTCAATAGAAAGACTATAAAATGGTTGTGCATTATTCAGTAGGTAAGTATTGTTTCTTCTCTGATTCGTTGTCTATACTAGAGATGCCGCCAGCATTCAAACATAGGATATGTATGACTACTGTGTTTTAAAGTTGATAATTGAAAGTACCGACCGTGTTTTAAAGTTGACTGCTTAGGTGGGAACGTCTTCATACAATGAATTGTTGAATGTTGAAAGTTGAAAGCTCATGTGTGACCCGGTCCTTATTTGTGACAAAACAAGAACAATAATAAAATTTCGAAAATACCCCTCCATGAACCTTTTTTATTCAATTGACTGTCAATTAGTGTTAAATGATAATATTGCTATTTTGTCATGGCCCACCAACCACTGTATGGAAGGCCAAATAGCCTCCATAGGAACATTTGAAAATTTATAGCCTCCCCCTAGCGGCCGGCGGCGGAATTAAAGATATAACTAAAATTGCTACTAGTCTCCCGGCCTCAATCTTGGTCCACCTTTCTTGAAACCAACTTTTTTTTTACTCAGCTTCATCGACTCTACAAAAGTGTATCTTATCGAATTTGTAATTAGCCATTTTTATCTTTATTTTAGTTAATTTATTTAATTAATTAATTATCAGATTTTTAATTAAAATTGGCTAATTACAAAAAATGGTAAAAGTTTATCAAAGTTCCATAAGATATCTTTTAAAGAGATTTCACAGCTCGTTCGAATGAGACAAAAACGAAGAAAATGGTTTGAAAAATGAAGGAGGAGTAGTAATTAAGTAGTAGTAATGAAAAATGTCATTCCGAGTAAATGCCCTTCAAAGTTTAAACCGTCCCGCCAAAATTGGCTGTCTGTGTTCTGGTTGGTTAAATATTTCTGGTACGAGGGATGTACACCAAAGAGCTAAAATTTTCATCCCGGGGATTTTCGGGATCGCTGAATTCATTTCCGATGTAAATTTTAATGTTTGGTGAAATCTAGTCAGTCTGTCTGTCTGTCGGTTTTCTGTCTTTCTTACAATTTGGCGGACAGACCGTCAAACAGAAAAACAGTGATAACTCGAGAACTGAAAGAGGTCTCAATAAAGCGGCTTTCAGATTTGTAATCCTCATTAAATTCTGCTCTACATATTAAAGAAAGAAGCATCAATTTGAAAATTTAACCTAAGGGGGGTATACCCCCCCCCCCCCCCCCCCCCTTAAGTAAGAGCATCATCAAATGTCTCTCTGTCTTAGGTACATAGTTCAAACAGCTGTCTGAATCTATCTTGGAATGTCTCATTGAGAAGAAGGTTGGATCTATCTAAATAATCTCTATTCTCCATCATTGTAAAGGCCATTCTCTGGCTCCTAATCTGAGTCGAATTTATTTGAGTGAACATGTAATAGACCTGCCCTCTTCATTAACCTGGAGCCCCCACCAAATATTGTCCTCTTACAGGTATAACACAACAATTCAACCGTTGATTTGTCCAATATTAGCAACAGGACAATTTATTGTTGGCTATTTTTTTTGATAATTAATAAATAATGTCCCTCAAATCATCATTTATTTTCATTATACCTAATTCTATGGTGTATTTTGTTATAGATAAAATGACCGACTGTTAGAATTTTTTATTACAATGGTAAGTTATTTGTTCTTCCGTTGTTAACTAGTAGGACTACTAACTGTATATAGTTAGATATTGTAATTACTTCCAGTATGGGTACTTTAATGCTGGAATATTTGTGTTAATGGAATTAATTTAAATATATTTGACTTAATTACGAAAATATCATCAGATGGAAAGAGATTAATAAAAACCGCATTGTTTGCCTTTGAGACAGGAGATGGGGGGGGGGGGGGGGGGGGGGCTGAACGCAAATCCCATCTCGTCTCAATGCCAAATAGTCAATTTAAGGAAAGGAGCAGATTTAAATCTTTTAATCTGGAAATTTTCAATATAAAATGGAAAAAGATAACGCAATTCTCACATTATTATTCAGCCCGCTACAGTCAAAAATGATTAAAATTTATAAGCCCTTGGGATTTGCCTTTGTATGAGAATCTGGTGCTTATCATAATAAATATAAATAACCCAAGATAAGAAATCTAAAAATATCATTATTCGACGAATGTGCATAAGGTAATTTATTACTATTTGATGTAATGTAATTTAAACGTTAATTAAGTTCTGAGTATGCCGTTACATCACACCTTTCAATATATAATACTGTATAATAATAAGTTAGGCCGAAGTCAATAAAAGTATCTCAAAGTGGCTGATTTAAAGTTGAATTATAATAATAATTTATTTACATCGTATTAAAGTAACATTGGAGAGATTTCCAATTTAATAGTTAAACTGCTGTAATGGTGTATATTTGTTTGTTTTATGTCTCTCTGCTTCAGTGTATTGAGCTAAACAGGTGCATTGCAATATGCCATGCCCCTCTGCTCTATTAATGTCATGGAGTTAATAGTTACTACACAATAAGGTAGTTCACAATAACATTAATCATCTTAACTTCTCGGACTGGACTCAATAATAATTGTGCTATAAATATAGACATTATTTATGAGAACATAACATAAATAATTTACAATGATGTCGTAATCTGCATTACAAATAGAACATTCCTAAGAATTAATAAGTTATCACGTTCGTATTGTATTACTTTTGAATTACTTCTGATGTACTGAAAAACCAATAATGATAACAAAAGATAAAAGGGTTTATACAATAGTTATAAAAGGGCTCAACAAAAAATTAATGTGAATTGTTAGCGAATTATAATCATTTAATGGATGCACTTCAGCTGTTCAATTTCCAACACCAATCTATACAGCTTATCCCCAATTTTGAGAGCGCCCAAATTTCCTTCAAATTAGCCCAAAAATATAAATTTATTACATTAATTCATAATCATATTATTTAATTAATTGTAGAGCAAGTTAAGTAAAAACCTTTCTGGTAGGTATGCAAGGACCAAGGAACGGGTAATGAAACAAAGAGATACCAGTAACTAACTATCCACTACTGGGAAGCAGCACAAAAAACTTGCGCCAATCACGTTTCTTACTTGTTGATAATGGGCCGACGCGTGCGAATAGAATACATTTCAAGGTTTTGCAGACCAGGCAACAATGACTTAGGAGTACTTGTTCGCGCTTTCAGACCTTTGGCAGTTTAACCCGCCAAATTAGGATGTCTTCTAGATAATAAATCACTTTTAGCCTCTGACAAGTATTTGATTCACTACACTAGTCGAAACCAATCGGTGCCCGATCATTCACCCGCTGGATATACCCGGGAGATTGGGTTCGACGGCTTAATCGTATTGCTATGTAAGCCTAATGTATTATTCGACTGACAGTATTATATAATCTCTGACAATATTATTCACCTTCGGGGAATATTAACAGTTCCTTTAGGACGTGGCGCTCTATCTATATAAACAGAGCTATGACTTAAACTACATGCAACGATATGGCTTAGTTACAATTCACATATATGGCGCATTCTTTAGGAAATGCTTCGTTATCAGTCTCACTCATACACAATGCTGCACAATACTGCACACTGATCTGCCGATCTTCACTGATTTTAGTCACATATAAAAGGAACACGGACCGAATCATGTAGGGTCTATCAAATAACATTAGATTCACTTCAAACCACTTTAACATAAGTCACAATCGTTATATGTAACCTTTCTCTCTTACCTTCGGTATATCAAGAATATTGGGTTTTCGGGGTTATTTATCGTTATTCCAAATATAATAATTCATCAACCATATTATGAAGAACCGACAGTAAATAGCAGTATAACAGTTTGGTTTGAGACAATCAGTCAGATAACGGATATATGTCCTTATAATTAAGCCTACTAGTGTTAGGCTAAAACAGAAAAGCACAAAATATTCCCAAGCCGCTCTCTCCTGGCTCAGGACAGAATGTAAACACTGCCCATAACGCATTGCGTGTTTTCTAGGAAATTTCTGTACAAGAGCCATAAAAATGCTCTGATTGGCTGACTGAACTGAGAGACGCCGTAGAACAAAGAAAATCGACACGTATGAATATCAGCTGTTAACCGTCGTCATAGTAACTACTGTTCAAGAGTAGCTATCACCTTTTGCGTCACGGAATTGCCATAGAATCATCAACTATGCCTTTCACAGTACACATACAGAGGAAATAGCTCTTAGATCCTCTAAAAAACACCGATACAGCAATAATACGGTCTCTTACACCTATTAAATCAACTACAGAGTATTTAAATGTAAAAGATAATAAAAATAACGGGGCAATTCAGCAAAGGCTTTTACACCGCTCCCAGAAAATGGGATTTTCAGTCTATAAAATATAAAAATCACAGTTTCTAAAACATAAAGATACTCTAAACAGTTAGTTTTCTTTGCGCGGACGGCATTTACGCAGTTTCCCGAGGCTAGCCAGAGTCCTTTTCTCTTTAGGGCGAGCCACTTTACTAGGAAGGCTATAACTCCTGGGTAAAGGGTGCAATACAATTGCATTAGAAGGTTTGGGTTTACGGTCGGTGTCTCGTCCAGTTCGATATGCTTCTCCTCGAGCTGATTTTCCTCCGCTTGTCATGGGATACGTTCGTCCAAAACTCTCGCAGAGAATAGGGTTTTCTAAGCTTGATCTCTTCTTAGAGATTCGAGATTTCCCAATCGAACTGAGATAAGGCTAATTCGTTTATCGATTGGACTTACTGTTATAACTTACGTTTATCTGAACAAACGCAGATTTCCTTTTTGATCTTTATAGAATAGCGTTTAACTCGTTTCGTACAACGCTCTCCTTCACCTTGATGAAGGGTTGTATCGCGTTAAACGGGGACGACCATACGGTTGGATAGTGATATTAGGTGTCTGCGTCACAATCCGGCTAGGTAAGATGGGCGGCTAGCTAGAAATCACTGTCGGAGTGTTACCGATTAATTGTTAGGGTAGCACTAGATCTTTGAACAGTGAATACAGTCCGCGAGGATCCACGACACCACCAGGATCGCAGGTCTGAGGTCCAACTAAGGAATGAGGAGGTTTGACCGAGTATTCCGGGACTCTGATCGTAGGTTTACTCCAGGATCGTTCGAGCCGAGTGAGCATAGGTGATACGTCAAACAAGTTTCGCTCGAAACTCCAGTAAATATAACGAGCACAACTGTGTTTAACACAACGTTTCCGTGGATGTTTATGTCTTTCCGTTTATTGGCTGGGTCTAGCGCATTTATCGTAATAATACCAAAGACGCACTTCTTGAAGGGGAAACGCGGGTGATCGCTCTCCAGTTTTACAATATTCCTCCATCTGTTCGAAGCTATCTGGAACGACAGGTAGCGGTCGATCGGCGGTAAGATACATCATCGTAAAATAGAGCCGTTTGAGTTCCATCATAGGGTCTGGATGTATACCTTGAGGATATCGAGTTTCGAGGTTTTGTTGACTGGCAATATTGAGATAGGTCTCTCTTAGGAATTCTAGATAGTCGTTGAAGTCGCGACGTTTATCAGGTTCTTCAACGTCTTCCCTCTCGAGTCTGTTTCGAATAGAGTTCTCGTGTTCTATTCTCGATTTATCGTTTCGACTCCGCTGGGTATGATATTTAAATAAAACCATTTCCCTTTCGGTGTCTATATCGTCGGTGTCGTGTAAATCAATAGGATGACCAGTAGTCAAGAAGTCCATATACGTACCATTACGATGCGTATAGCGAGCGGTGAATTTTCCATAGTCCAATTCACGCGTAAGTTACTTCCAGGAAATCGTAGGTTCGACATAACGACCATCATCCTCCGTAGTAGTTGGACTAGTATCACCGCGTATCAAGCTATCAACAAACGCTTGAAAGTAGAGTATATCGCTCCCTGATACCAAGACCATCTTCTATCAACTCCGTCATATCTGCTATATATGAGTTTATTAATATTATAATGAGTTTATATTTAGGCTAGCGAGCGTCGCTGCCTACCCCAATCAGCCCCCGGACAGTGCGAGATCCTCAGCGCCGATGTGTCGTCGCCGCTGTACTTTCGCCAACGACGTAGCCGCACGACGACAACGACAACCGGCACAAGTCACTCCACTGTCCATCCCAAAGGCTTAGATGTACTTCAGGTTTTCCTTGGAGAGTTAGGTTACTTTCACGATTGCGACTAGCTACTGTAAACACACTTTAGCAGTAACATTCACCTATAAACTCACAAATACCACACAAATGGTCACAACTACGCACATTCGGGCCATTTGTCCGTTAGTCAATGCCTTCCAGAATGTCACTGTATTATTATGTATCCTTGGATACTAGCAGTGCGCTATTTATTCCCTATGCTATTCAATGGGACAAGCTTTCTATTGTTCTTTTAACTCAATTCTAATTCTAGCGTGGTTGTTGCTATGGTGACATTATGCAAAGCTAGCGGTAGAATTAGGGTAATTCCAATGCATACAGATCTGGGATGTTATTTAATAGTAATTCTTTAATGGTCAATGTCCTGTTTTATACATGGCTTTATGAATTTTATCGGCTATTGACTATGTTTGGGAGACTTTCGCACACTCATACGCATAAGAAGATAAATCTCCGCTCCCTTGATCTATTAATTAATGGAATTTTGGGAATGTTATAAATTGCGTAAAAATGGCAATTTATTAAATTCATTAAAAGGCATGAATTTAAATTTATTCCCTGAAATTTTATTATTTGATAATTAAATTGACATGTTTTGATTTTAGAACATGTCTGGGGACACAAGATCCTTAATTCTATGACAATTGTCTTTTTAAGAATATCGGTAAATGCTACGATATCTTAATTGACTAGAATTGTTGAAGGATCTGAATTTTACAGATTTTGATTTATTAGATTTGCAAATATTAAATAATTAATATTTGAGATGGGCACCGATTTATTCCAGAACTTGTCTGGGGACGTTTACCACTGATTCTAGAATTTGTCTTTCAAGTATATCGGTGGGTGCCGCGATATCTTAATCGACTAGAATTACAGATGGTCAAAGGGTTTAACAGATTTATTTTGCGTTATACGCTACTGTTAAAGGGACATCACGCTACTATATGTATTATTTAATATACGGTATGAGAGCAATATCGCACGAAGCAATGTCAGTGTGAAGAGGCAAGTCGTTTCCAAGGTCTACCCAGAGCTTGGTTTAGCCGAGACACGAGGATCTGAACTTTGCATTCCTAATACTCTGCCTACCAATAATACTTGAACATAGTAGTGGCTTTATTGTACTTTAATAAGTTCGGATATGTCATCTTACTGTAGTCACGTATTTATAATATAATACGGACAGTAAGGAAAGAGGAAAAGAATTATTTCTTGCCGTCGTACTAAATATATAATATACGTAATTAAATAATAAACGTGAATATATATTGCACTAATCTACTAAATAATCTCTAAAATACCATACTACTAAATAAAATTAAATAAAACGATTAAAATAAAATTACATAATAATACATACATAAATATAAAAATAAAACAAATACAAAATAATAGAGTCACACACCCACTCCATATGTTGTTACGTTATGGAGTCCCTAGATGTTTGAAGGATTAGGGAGGTGGTCGTGGGAAGAGAATCTTGCCTTCCACAGTTTCCGGAGAGTCCTCCATTCCCTTCCGGTAAACACAAACGACCGACTGGGTGATTGAGTCGCTGCATCCCGAATACAATTCCAGGTTTCCTCTTCGTCCTGGAATAGTGACGATAGAAACATCGCTCTAGGTACACGACGGCCTTACAAAGCCGATTCCAGGAACTATAGTGGTCCGTCGCTCCCTGCAGGAGAGGTGAGAGTCCCTGCGAGACGTCTGATGTTCCAGAGCTCCAATCGCTCTCTCTGATCTTCATGAAGGATCCACTCGCGGTGGGGAGGTCCAGATCCACGGCGTCGTCCCTGGCAATATGTAATACCGACAGATCTATCCCGGGTTCAAATAACTCCGATCCACCCGTCCGGGTTTTAGGTTTGACTTTCTCCGCTCCCTTGGCTGGTCTAATCTCAGTCGGAGTAAGATGGGGAGGCCATTCATCCTCCTTACTCAGGAAGTCGGGTTCACCTAACCGGTCTGTAGTATCTGTCAGTTCTTGAGGAGTTGTTCCTCTGGAAGCGATGTCAGTTGGATTAAACTTCTTGGGGCAATATCTCCATTGATCTACATTGGAGCTAATATCGTCATTATCTGAGGAGTATGGTGTTCCCTCAGTTGGGTCGTCTCCCTCACTAGTATCATCTTCCCATTCACTCACCTGGCAGACGCGATCTTGAAGCAGTCTTTCTCTGAGCGTTCTTCGGGAAGGTCCAGTAAGGTACCAACCTACTCTAGTTCTTACCGCATAGGTCTGAAGTGGTTGCGGTTGAGCAGGTCGTTTCTCCAATGTCTCCAGCGCCTCATGCGCGTTTTGACCGATTAATATTTGTACTCCAGGATAATCGGTGTTGAATCTAGGAATGTTAAGTTGTTGGGCATGATCATCTTCGTCCCAATTATAAGGTTCCACTTGGGTGGTAACGAAGTTCTTTATTGCCACCATTTTGACTGACCTTATACTGTGTTCTCCTAGTTTATCCTGTGGAGTGGACAACTCACCTATATAATAGTCGGCAGCCACAGCAGATTTCCAAACCTGCATGATCCCTGACATGTTTAGCTTGGTTCGGAACTTGGGTTGTCCAGCAAAGATGTCTTCGGCTAGTTCTTTATCGATGAATGTTCCTGTGCTGCCGGAGTCCAGGAGGGCGTTCACTATATAGCTCTTCTGAGGTCTGTGGACCCGTAACTGGACTACAGGAAATTCTCGGATTCCTACATTGGAAGGTGGCGCTTTCCAGTATGGTTGTCGATCAGAAGTAGTTAGGGTGAGGTCGCTGTCTGTATCTTTTTCATGAGTGAGTGCTCGATACACTGCGGTATTTATCATGTAACAGGATTCGTTTTCGTCGGAGAACTCGTCCGTATAGAATCCTTCCATCTCAGATTGATCAGTGTCATTCACATCACTGAATTGGACATGTAGTTCGGAATCACTCACCTGACTCGGACTATTTCGCTCGAATTCAGTGTGCAACAAGATATGATGTTTCGCACCGCACTTTGCACACCTTGCGTCGGAGCAACAGGTTCGCCGTTGGTGTCCTCGTCCGAGGCAATTATAACACAACCGCTTATCCCACATGACTTCACGTCTGTCCTTTAGAGATTTCCTCAGGAATTCATCACACGCACTTAAACGGTGGGGCCCATCGCACAGCACACATTTGGGCTTGATGTTACTTACTTTAACATGTGCTGTGTGGTGCACGTTCGTTCTTTCCTCGGGCTTTCTCACCTGAATTCTCTTGGGAGACGTAGGAGGAGTTTTTCTTACCTGTTCTCTCCTGTCATTGGTTCGAGACTTGAATTTACTTACCTGGTCTTTAGGCGTTTTGTTGTCATAGTAAGATCTTTCAGTGTCTTTCCCGCTATCCTCTCCTTGAGAAGTCTGGCTTTTGCTGTCGTCTGTATAACACACTGGTATTACCCTTCTCCTAGAAACGGGTTTCTCACTTACCTTGTTTTCCAGTGTCTTCTCTCTGGACAGTTTCAGGAGCTGTAATTTCACTTCTCCATCTAGGAATGACATGAGATCAGCCATGGTAGGGTCTCGTCGTTGTTGTTCCATCATATATAACACTTTCTTATCCCAGCGTGTACCTACTCCACCCTTCGGTAAAGTAGAAGCCACTGCTCTAATAACCATAGCATTCTGATACTCATGAGACTTACCTAGCCAATCTAATTGTCTACAGATCTCCTGAATCTCATCGGAAAACTCTATAATTCCGCTGCTAATAAACTTTCGGGGCGCTACCAACTTTGCATACAAATACCCAGCTATGTTATTCCTATTACCATACCTGATGTTTAGTGTATCCCAAACTTGTCTTAATCCGTCTGGATGTCCAATAAACTTTAACGCCATTAACTTGGGAGATCCTTCCAAGCACTCGATGAGGAATCTAAGTTTCTCTCCATTAGATAGGACAGAGTTCTGTATGTTATCTTTGTAATATTCATTAAAAGGTAACCATTTCATCTCATCTCCATTGAACTTGACGATCTCTCCCACCTTTACCGCTTGCCGGGCTTCAGTTCTAGCCATTTGACGCGTAAAACTTTCTTGGGCCATCGTGTTATTTAATATCGAGTTATCGGTATATAAATTTCTCGCATTATGATCCGGTCTATAGGGAATATCATTATCAACAGGTCTATAATTACCCTTAATAGGGTTCACTATAGGAGTTTCTACTTCGCTAGCAGTATAGATGCGTGTAGGCTCCACACCTTGCGCATGAGATACTTCAGACCTAACAGGTTGACACATTGTTACAAGGGGTGGTGGTATACCCTTTTGTAAATTTACTAATTTATCACGTTCTAGCGCGATATTTTGCTGCACCTCCTGCAACTCTAACCTACTTTCCTTTACGGTTCCCTTTAACTGTTGAACAGTCCCTTCTAACTCTCGGACCTGTTGGGAGGAGCGCATTTGATTCTCCTCCATCTTTCCGAGGAGAATGTCCATCCCCCGCCGTCTCTCGTCCACCCAATCAACCGCCGAAACGGGATCCGCCAACGTTGTAGCGGGCGGACGAGGGACAACGGGCGACAAATCATGAATATTTCGCTCGGAGTCCAGAGCATGAACTGTCTCATGGGCTGTTCTGCTGGGCACAGGTAGCTTAGTACTGTGCAACGGGAATTGAGAGGTAGGTTCAGGGAGTACAGGTGTCTCTACGACCGAAAGGGTAGCTTCGGGAACAGGCCTAATTATTTCAGGCTCATCTACTATAGTAGGGAGTCTCTCTATTGTAATTATTTGGTCTGTGGGTTCTGTACTCGCTATGTTGGTGTTATTTAGTTGCCTTCTTAAAGCTGGAGACAAATCAGGCAATTTCTGACGGTGGAATGTTCTTTTACGTCTGCTTAGGCGAGATCGACTTCCTCCGCCTTCAGTGTCGGTGGTATCGCCTTCCTCAGATGATGTATAACCCTGTCTTTTGGGAGTAGATCGATTCATCATCTGCATATTACTAGCTGTTAACTGTTTACTGAAGTCGTCTTGCTTCTCTTGAAGATTTTCCAACTCCAGTTGGGCGATCTCTTCAGCCGCTCTCCGTTCTGCTTCCGCCACCGCTGCCGCTTTTGCCTCTGCCGCTGCCGCTGCTGCCGCTTTTGCCTCTGCCGCTGCTTCTGCTGCTGCCGCTGCCAAGGTCGCTTTTCTTTCTGCCTCTGCCACTGCTGCTATCTTTCTGTCTTCTATACGTTTTTTCCTTACTTTTTCTTCTTGGTCTCTAGCGATGCGGAGTTGTTCATCGAATTTAGCTTGGTTCGCCGCTAACCTATCCACATCAATTGCATCCAACACACGCTGGGCTCCTTCACTATTAGGACTAAGTCCCGCTAACCTTCTCCTCAACTCTTCATCTCCTACAAAACGTTGATAGTCTGACAGATAGATGTCAATGGCATCCCTCTTATGCGGTTTCTCTGCCGTCGCTTCACTTTCCACTTGGGAAAAAGTAGCGTCTGTTGATTCTCCATGGGTTGAGCGCTCCTCCAGCTGATCTTTCCACTGAGCTGTTCCTTGAACCTGGCGACTCACCCGTTGAAACCAAGTCTTTACGGCAACTTGCAACGACGTGTCTTGTCTTCTTTTAGAAGCCTCTTCAAAGGCTGATAATATTAGCCTAATTCGCAGAATTCTTTCTCTAACTTGATAAAGCAGTTGTCCCTGCTCTTGAGGTCCTTGAGTTTGTTGTAACAGTTGTTTTTCTACTCGCTCCATAGAGCTGAAGAATCCTTGTGCGTATCCGGCTGCGGACCTCTTCCACACAGCTGGATCGATGGTTTCCTTGGCTACTCCCATCCGGTGTATGTCTTCCCAGGCAGCTTCTGATAAATCAAACGGGAGTCCGGGTCCGGGGAAGTTCCATTGCAACTCGACCATAGATTTCAGTTCTTCCTTTGTGTATCCCGCATAACTATCTTTAGTTGAGCGCTTACTTCTCGCCCAATCGATCTGGTGTTCTTCCACCGCGATCAATAGCCTAGTGAGTACGGCTGCAGGAAGGATGAGAAGGGGATCCGAATAAACCGCATCCGTCATCCTTGCTCCGCGCTCGGGTGTCAGTTCTACAGTATCTTCACTACTGGAGCTGTCGGGCTGCTGAGAAATAAGTTCTTGGCTCGCGGGTGGTTGCTGTTCCGCTGCTTTTTGGTCCCGCTTGACCTGAGCTCGAGTGCCTATGATAGACCTACGATGTTGGACCTGCCTAGGTTCTGTTATTACTACTGTAGGGATGACCTTCCTCACAGTGGGAGGTGAACTGAACTTAGGTTTAGACGGTTCTACACCTTTATCTGAGTCGCAGATAGTTACATCTAATAAACTGTCTGACAGGTTCTGCTTAGTATCAGACATGTTTGTTTACACAGTTGAATGTCTACCGCTATATTACAGTCTAAGCAAGTCTAGTAATTTAGTGTTAACTGCTAGCCTAGTAATTAATTACCGATACTGCTACTCAGTGTAGCGTGATATATATAATATATTAGAATACCGGTATGCTTATTGTATATATAAGTATTATTACAGACTAGGTTTTTCACAGAAACCGGTATATAATTTTAGCACAATATATATATATATATATAATATATTAGAATACCGGTATGCTTATTGTATATATAAGTATTATTACAGACTAGGTTTTTCACAGAAACCGGTATATAATTTTAGCACAAATATATATAAATATATAATAGCCCTATTGAAAAATCAGAGTAGACTAACTAAGCCCATGCCATTTACAGTGTAAATATTTGTTAAATTTGTTAAGTCCGAAGTACTTTTGTAATCTACAATGTTTTAAAAATCGTGTACTAGATATTCCAAGTACTTATCAGTACTTAACAAATATACAAAAATATATCCAATCCTTATTATATTTGAAAAAAATTAGCAAATTTGACAAATTTTTAAGTGGAATTAATAACAAATTTGTGAAGTCATTTAATGG
The DNA here is from genome assembly GCA_032718475.1 of Nemertoderma westbladi. Taxonomy (NCBI): domain Eukaryota; kingdom Metazoa; phylum Xenacoelomorpha; order Nemertodermatida; family Nemertodermatidae; genus Nemertoderma; species Nemertoderma westbladi. Next base: position 16,289 of record JAUCBJ010002052.1, on the reverse strand, counting down.
AATTACAGAGGGGGAGAATTTCATACCTACATAATTTCCCGCTTTTTTTTCAATTAAAATTGTCCAATAGAAGTGAAGTATGTTGTAGGCCTACACTGGATAGCAATGTTTTGGCGGGCATTCCATATCATACTACTGTACTAGGCTTTGAAGATTTGTTGTATTGTACAGGTGGTACCAACTACAGGTAACTTTCTGTCAAGGACTACTATAATAAGGACTGCTGGCACATCAGATCTTCAGGTACCGCTAGCGGGGGCCATTCTGTATGTAATGCTGCAATCACACTGATACATGCAGTAGGCCCTATACTGAATTACCAATGCAGTCTCTATCTGTCTATGGCCTGATGGCAGTATGGTAGGCCTACTAATTTTTATAGGCTGAGACTGCTAATTCTTTGTTTTATCTGTTTATCTGTTTATACAGTTGTAGTCAGATAGTAGTAGTACTGTAGTAATTTAATACAGTAATAATGAATAAGGTGATATAATTATTGCTGATTATCAGATAGTGATAGGGGCCTAGTGGATAGCCTAGTCCAGTAGTCTAGTGATACTTAGAAGTGCTGTGTTGTTTGTTGCACTGGCAACAACTCTGGCATCTGGAAACACAGTGTGGACTGTTAAACCGCCACGCCACTTGTCGGGTCGCCCAAACGCGATCCGTGGATTGCTGTATCGCCCTGTAGGAAGGAGACTGACGGCTCTGCGTATATTTCAGTATCGCACTCTGTAGGCCTACCGCATATGAAAGTCGCTGGAGGTACTTACGATACGACCATCGGTTCCGCCATTCGCATTCCACTTCCATGGGGTCCCGACTGCCCGACGCCTTGCGTTCCTGCACTCCTTCAGCGTTACGAGTAAGTTGCCGATTTCGATTGAAAACCGGCAAATTTCTTACCTCAATGCAGCAATGAGAAGGACCGTATCGGTTAGTTATGGTAAACTCGTTGCTGGTATCGATTTGTGGGTGGCTGATATTCCCGAAGTTGGTAAAAATGGATTCATGGACGTTTTTATAAAGCGGAAAAACCACTGAATGCTGGAATGCGGTTCTTTTTATATTTGAAAACGAGAGATATTTTGGACGGATTGATCTAAGTCAGAGAGAACCTGAGAACTCTTGTGCACTGATATCTACAGATCTACGTTTCAGCACAGAGTTTTACCGACGAAAACTCTCTCTGTATTACTGTCTCGGTTGTTATAACCAACTTTTCCGATGGCCACGACTGACAGAAGTCGTTGCTGCGTTTCGCCGTTCTCCGGATTCAACCACTAAATAATGGGAATTTAAAGAAGGCCCACCTCACCAACTCGTTCGGAGTGTGGTTGAATCCGGTTTCTGAAAATATGAAGAGCCAGTTGGAGTTCTTGTCCCGTCATCTGGAACTTCATTGAGGCTCTAAAACGTACTCCAAGTCTGACTACCTGGTGGCGATACAGGGATTCCCGAAGATGCTGTATACGATCTTGAAACTTAGTGATTTTACCATCAGAACGAAAAATGCGATCTCTAAAACAGGCATTAAATAGTCGAATCTTAAAATAATGGTGTATAAACATTACCATAGTTAACTACTGGTGTGTGAACGTACATTTATTTTATTCATATGTGTTAATCTTAATGCGTCATTAAATAAACTTCAATCTGCCTTCAAGAAAGTACGTACACCTATGGTAGATACTGTTTAATTTGTTTTTGTTATACATTTATTTTTTATGGTTAATTATACTTGTTAACTGTACATCAATTTTATTATAGGCCATTGTAGTATGTACAGCATTACATGCCAAGTGCACTTGGCAGTATTATGAGTTAACGACCCTTGTCGGCCTCAATTATTGCACTGATTTGCTTCGCTTGTAAAACGAAGTCACTATACCACGACAAAGTTTTCAATGCCAACTACTACTTAACACGCAATGCTGTCAATAGTTAAAGCGGCTGGTTTTTTCAAACCCCTCCTGTAAAAATGTATAAATGGAACATGTTTTACATTAAATGTAAAACATGTTCCATTCATTTAAATTAAATAAAGCAGATAGGGGGGGGGTAGGGGGGGGGGGGGGAACTGGACGCAATAAAAATTCATCCCTCACTAGGGGAAATTCGACGCAAATAACAGCTGATTACTCTCAAAATATAAAACCGTAACCTGTTCTATTGTGTTTAGTTTATTGTTTTGGTTAAAATAACGTACCACTGTAACCTGCTCCTTTCCCTAAATTGAGAATTTAACATTGTGGCGGGATATTAATTCGCCGATGCGGGTTTTGCGTCCAGTCCCCCCCCCCCCCCCCTGTCTCAAATAAAGACCATCAATTTTATGGTCTTTATTTAATTTAAATGAATTACTTATTTTAACTCTTTGATTTCTTGTTTATTTAGTGTTAGATACTATATTTTTTATTCTGATGTCTAAATTTGCTGATATTGAGAATTATAAATTAATAGATACACTGTGTTTTATTTCATTATTCATATTGTTTTAGTGTGAAACGCAATTTGTATAGTAATAAATGTTAAATAATAATTGATATATTATTTTTATTCGAAAATGAAAATTTATGAAACTCAGGCAGATCAGGATCTATATATAATGACGTATAGATAAGACCGGTGAGATTCAGTCCGTCCATAGAAAGCAGCATATGAGATAGGAAGGCGTTCATAAAGTAGGTCGCGCAAATTTTACAGATTTTTGAGACCCCCCCCCCCCCCCCCCCACCCCTCTGTCACAAAGTGTCATGCAAGCTCGACAAAACTAATGACCTTAAACGAAAATTAGATTCATCTTGATGTTTCATTAAAAATTGGAAGAATATAACACCCGTGCAGTCACCATATATTCCGAAGTCAATACAATTTTATACTTTTTCAAATTACATGGTTGAGATGTACTAATCTTTCTAAGTGCCTCCTTAAAACTTGTTATACCCTCTAAAACTAAGTAGTTGTACATATAAATACATTCAAAGCCCTTGCTAGAAACTTTCTAAGCTTTCAAAGTATATGCATTAAACTTGCTATACTTAGTAGAACTACGTAGTTGCACTTAAAGATATGTTAAGTACTTACAACATACTTGGTCCACACCATTGCTAAAACTTAAAAGGCTAGCTTTGCAAATATCGCAAGTTATTTAAATAGGGAGGCCTATCGGGAATACCGGTATACAGCTTACAGTTTGTAGTATATATAATTCTGGACTAGAATTAATTACAAGTACCGGTATAATTTCAGCCTAAATTTATAGAAATAAAGATAATAGGCCTATCGTAAATACCGGTATATCAATTATTTTAAATAATTGAATTTCTGAATTTTAGGGTTACTTGGTTACTTTACTTACTTTATTACCGCTATTTGAGCAGTAGTCCAACTGATATTGAGACCTAATGGTTGTATGGTAGGCCTACTATTTATAAATCGTTAGATTTGATTTATAATATATATATACCCGTTTTAATGGGTTTTGTCGATGTTTGAAATAAATGTTATTATTTCTGGGGAGTAATCACTACACAAAGCGGTGCGCTTTCAGTGAAGTGTTACTTATAGGACACTAAAACAAATAATTCTAATTTACCTAAGTTACTTAATACTACAAATTACGTACGATTCGGGTTGAGATTACAATCTCTAAATAAACACAAAAATTTACAAAAAACACAAAATACGAATTTTCAGGGTAATTTTACAAGAAGTCTACAAACCAGCCTAACAAAGGGTTAGAAATCTGGTTATTACAACGGACAGGGTACTGCGGTATTTGAAAATAATACGTAGTAGTAAATACACTGCGTTGTCCAGATAGGAAAATACCACCGCCTGACGACCTATAGCCGTATCGCTATAGGTACTACGTTATGTATCACGGAGTGTTCCTACCTAGAAGTTAATAGAGCTAATCGAACGTGCCTATCAACCACTTTACAACACAAATATAATGCCTACACTAATTACTTTCGGAAAGCACTGTACACTAAACCCTAAATTAGGTACGAGTACTTGTACAACATATAATCAGTAGTTAAATATACTTGAACAGTTAAAAGAACCACGGCATCTGCTGGAGTGACCGGTGCACAAAATCACCAGTCTTTACCTACGCCAAGCAGCCCGTGTAGTACCGGGGTTAATTTAACTATAGCGGTATGTATAACAAACACAATTATTGTAGGAACAAACTTGGGGAATGAATGTTGCGAATAATCGCATAAACTCTGAATAATAAATATTACGCTACGCGTACAAACTACTCAAACAAAATGCAGACCAAATACTGACAGACTACTATCAAGCCTAAATAAACTACAGGACATGCAGACTCCGAAATGATTAGGTAGTATGCGTTCTAACCCAGTAGTACGACTTATTCTTTAGATGGGGGTTTACCTTACAGCTTTGGCTGCCCCTACTTCCTAACCGTTCTTTATCGGACAGAGGCTCTACACACACTGCAATCCTTCAGACCTAATAACAGCCAGACAACTATCCAGCCTACAAATTATCTAAATAAATATTATACGCTACCTGTACAGACCACACAAACAAAGTACAGACTAGACGATGGCAGACTACTCTCAAGCCTAAATAAACTACAGGACATGCAGACTCCGAAATGGTTAGGTAGTATGCGTTCTAACCCAGTAGTACGACTTATTCTTTAGTTGGGGGTTGACCTTACAGCTTTGGCTGCCCCTACTTCCTAACCGTTCTTTATCGGACAGATGATCTACACACACTGCAATCCGTTCAGACTTAACAACAATCAGACAACAGCTCAGCCTACAAATTGTCTGTACAATCTGATCAGGCTTACACGCCTTCTGTTCAATACTGGCCTACAAACAAATAAAACTTGACAGAAATAAGTAAAAATCTCAATAAAAAACCAGGGCTGCAGTCCCTGATTAATTATTAAGGCCTACCGGTATATAATTATCAAAATCGAATAATACTGCTGTACCTGTACTGCTGTATGTACCGGTCCGGGTGGTTAGGTAGTCAGGCCTACTGGGTACCGGTTGCCGGTACTTCAGCTTTATTGCCTACTGCAATACAGAAGCGATATCCGTTATTGTTCGCGCTTTCAGACCTTTGGCAGTTTAACGCGCCAAATTAGGATGTCTTCTAGATAATAAATCACTTTTAGCCTCTGACAAGTATTTGATTCACTACACTAGTCGAAACCAATCGGTGCGCGATCATTCACCCGCTGGATATACCCGGGAGATTGGGTTCGACGGCTTAATCGTATTGCTATGTAAGCCTAATGTATTATTCGACTGACAGTATTATATAATCTCTGACAATATTATTCACCTTCGGGGAATATTAACAGTTCCTTTAGGACGTGGCGCTCTATCTATATAAACAGAGTTATGACTTAAACTACTCACAACGATATGGCTTAGTTACAATTCACATATATGGCGCATTCTTTAGGAAATGCTTCGTTATCAGTCTCACTCATACACAATGCTGCACAATACTGCACACTGATCTGCCGATCTTCACTGATTTTAGTCACATATAAAAGGAACACGGACTGAATCATGTAGGGTCTATCAAATAACATTAGATTCACTTCAAACCACTTTAACATAAGTCACAATCGTTATATGTAACCTTTCTCTCTTACCTTCGGTATATCAAGAATATTGGGTTTTCGGGGTTATTTATCGTTATTCCAAATATAATAATTCATCAACCATATTATGAAGAACCGACAGTAAATAGCAGTATAACAGTTTGGTTTGAGACAATCAGTCAGATAACGGATATATGTCCTTATAATTAAGCCTACTAGTGTTAGGCTAAAACAGAAAAGCACAAAATATTCCCAAGCCGCTCTCTCCTCGCTCAGGACAGAATGTAAACACTGCCCATAACGCATTGCGTGTTTTCTAGGAAATTTCTGTACAAGAGCCATAAAAATGCTCTGATTGGCTGACTGAACTGAGAGACGCCGTAGAACAAAGAAAATCGACACGTATGAATATCAGCTGTTAACCGTCGTCATAGTAACTACTGTTCAAGAGTAGCTATCACCTTTTGCGTCACGGAATTGCCATAGAATCATCAACTATGCCTTTCACAGTACACATACAGAGGAAATAGCTCTTAGATCCTCTAAAAAACACCGATACAGCAATAATACGGTCTCTTACACCTATTAAATCAACTACAGAGTATTTTAATGTAAAAGATAATAAAAATAACGGGGCAATTCAGCAAAGGCTTTTACAGTACTCTCAGAATCACTAGAGGGAGTCCAACGGCTCCTCAGCTCATTAGAACATGCTGCTTCTAGTGTTGGTCTTTTTATTAACTCCAGAAAGACCAAAATTTTGACAGTTAACTTTGAAAGTCCTCAGCAAGTGTCTGATCGGATTAACATAAGCTCAAAGGATAGTATGCTTGAGCATGTGGACGACTTCTGTTACCTGGGATCATGGATCCGGAAGTCAGGTGAGGACCTTCGAATACGTAAGGGAAAGGCATGGGCAGCCTTGAATAGGCTTTCCAGGATTTGGAAGTCACCGAGAATTAATCGGATACTTAAGGTCCGATTATTTAGAGCAGCAGTAGTTCCAGTACTCCTCTATGGGAGTCCATGCTAACTGCTGAGGACACCAAATCTCTGGATGGCATATTCACAAGAATGCTACGCCGGGTTCATTGTGTCAAGTACAATGAACACATCTCCAACCAGACACTATATAACATTGGAGGTGTCTCATTGGTTCCCCCAAGCTTGACACTAGAACAAAATCGCCTCCGCTTTGCAGGACATTGCTTTCGCCGTGAGGACCAGCCAGTGCATAATATTGTACTTTGGCAGCCTCATGGAGTGAATAAGCATGGTGGACTGGACAGCCCATGACTTTCTTGAGACGCATCTTCAAGGACACTGGCTTTGAAGATGTGGATGATCTAGCAAATGTCATGGGTGATAGGGAGTTGTGGAGGCGCAACTTTGTCGACAAGCCGGCACAGCATCTTCAGTTCTTAATATTTATGTAATATATATATAATGCAGCTGCAATGCAGCATGCCGAATTTAGTAGTAGTTCCACATAATACAGTTATAAACTTGATATGCTCCTTAACTTAGGGCGTGAAAACGACACAAATGATTCATTAAGGGAAATATATATATTTTTTATTAATAAAAGAGCAGTACCAGCAATTATTGCCAGCGTCTATGTTTTCCTATTGTTGATTAATAAATTGAGAAATAATTGAACAATGTGTCTTATTGTCCGCCTTATACTAAATGCCTGCCTTTACCAAACTTCCATCCCACCAATAGCTTCTATCAATAACATGATAGATGCTATTTCAATATAAATTAATTACTATAAGTTTCCAGCTCAAGCTTCACTGTAAATCGATTGAAGAAAACTTTTAATGAGAGATTTGATATTATTATTCTTATGAATAGCTTTTATGAGAAAAAATTGTTGGTACGATTATCCTAAATACTGCCGGAAATCATATACCGTTTCCCAATTGTTTATTTACCTCTGCGATATTTAAAGTAGTCAAATACAATCACTTTACACAATGACCCGTTAGTTATACTTTACTAGCCAATGTTTAAATAATTACCCATTCGGTTAGAATATCCAGCTTCTGTAGTCCTTTCTGCGGTACCGTACCGTATTTTACTTAACCGGAGTTTGTTTGTAGGAACTTAGCACTCAACTGGATTTGATAAACTGAATGACTTCTGTATTTCATCAATCAGGAAGTTTTGATTATATTTGATTAAAGGGTCAAATTCTGCGCGAAAGGACAATATCTAAAAGCAGATGTTGTCCTAAATGGATCAAAATCCGCTAGCGGATTTTGCCCCCTGGACAAATGCGGGGGGGGGGGGGGTGGGCACGAATATAAAGGGACTAACCAGGTCCCATCTCTGCCTTGTATCCTTATATACTAGCTAAATGTGTTCTGGGTTTACTTTGGGGAGTATAGACGTAGGGGAATCCCGCTGGAAATAAGTAGTCTTTACTTTTACTTCTATGTACTTTTCACTGTATTTCATGTTCATTTTCATCTTTTTAATATATCATTTTATTCTTCTTTTTATTTTTATTTTTTTTTAATTAACGTGATTTATTTTATAATTAATATAGGGGAGAGCAGAGGGAGGGTTGAACCGTGAGGAGGGGCGAATCAGTGGTATTTAAAGGAGAACGCTTGGGTTTGGTGTTTCCATGGATACACCATTAGATAGACAAATAAAAACTGCACCTACTGTTGCCTTTAGTCCAACTCTAGCCTACGTGCTGCTTTGCTATGGAGGAAAGTACTGTATGCTCTTCCCACTTGTTTTCTAGAAGTGATACCTCTGTTTTGGATCACTCCCAATTAAGTGATTTGACAATTCACCAATAAATGTGATACTTTTCTGGTGGAGAAATTATTCTGCTTCAAAATGATGTATGGATGATTACGTCACTGGTCTGCACTTTTTTTACACAACGCATTTTTCAAAAAATTGAGTGAATAACGACCCCCTCCCCCCCCCCCCCAAAAAAAAAAATTTCTACAAATCTTAATGAAATTGCAAAGATAGTTTCACCTCCCTCCCCTATTTGAATTTGGTTGGGAAACACCTGAGATATGTGCCAAGATCCCATCGATTCCTGTTGCCGAGTTGCCTGTTAATAGCAATCTTAATGGGTAACGCCGCATCTATCTTTGGGAACAGTGGACTCTAGTAACTCTGACGGGCTTTTTGATTTATTCGAATAAATACAACCATTACGTAATAATTTCATCTAATACTAGCATTGTATGTAATGTAATTAAAGATTATTATTTATGATTTAGAAAATTAATGTACCATATTCTAGAACATTTTGTTTATTCCATACGTAGCTGGAAAACAATGCAATACCTCTTTAATTATACTATTGCGTAGCTATTCATAAATTAACAAAATGTTCTAGAATATGGTTTTTGTACTTAATAGAATAAAATATCCTCATGCAGATGCAAAACTATGCAACTTTTGAACTCTCGTATCTCATCTATTGTAAAAGCCTTTGCTGAATTGCCCCGTTATTTTTATTATTTTTTACATTAAAATACTCTGTAGTTGAGTTAATAGGTGTAAGAGACCGTATTATTGCTGTATCGGTGTTTTTTAGAGGATCTAAGAGCTATTTCCTCCGTATGTGTACTGTGGAAGGCATAGTTGATGATTCTATGGCAATTCCGTGACGCAAAAGGTGATAGCTACTCTTGAACAGTAGTTACTATGACGACGGTTAACAGCTGATATTCATACGTGTCGATTTTCTTTGTTCTACGGCATCTCTTAGTTCAGTCAGCCAATCAGAGCATTTTTATGGCTCTTGTACATAAATTTCATAGAAATCACGCAATGCATTATGGGCAGTGTTGACATTCTGTCCTGAGCCAGGAGAGAGCGGCTTGGGAATATTTTGTGCTTTTCTGTTTTAGCCTAACACTAGTAGGCTTAATTATAAGGACATATATCCGTTATCTGCAAACAAACCAACCAAAATACTGGTTAACTGGCCCATACTCAATCAACGCAACATACCTAATCTAATATACCTGTGCATACTTTTATATTGTTATACTGCTATTTACTGTCGGTTCTTCATAATATGGTTGATGAATTATTATATTTGGAATAACGATAAATAACCCCGAAAACCCAATATTCTTGATATACCGAAGGTAAGAGAGAAAGGTTACATATAACGATTGTGACTTATGTTAAAGTGGTTTGAAGTGAATCTAATGTTATTTGATAGACCCTACATGAGTCGGTCTGTGTTCCTTTTATATGTGACTAAAATCAGTGAAGATCGGCAGATTAGTGTGCAGCATTGTGCAGCGTTGTGTATGAGCGAGACTGATAACGAAGCATTTCCTAAAGAATGCGCCATATATGTGAATTGTAACTAAGCCATATCGTTGTGAGAGGTGTACTTGTCAGAGGCTAAAAGTGATTTATTATCTAAAAGACATCCTAATTTGGCGGGTTAAACTGCCAAAGGTCTGAAAGCGCGAACAATAACGGATATCGCTTCTTTATTGCAGTAAGCAATAAAGTTGAAAGTACCGGTCAACCGGAAAACCTGAACGGTACATCTGTAGGTCAGTAGGCCCAACTGCCAGAACCGGTACTGCTGTAGGCCCGTAGGTCCAACTGCCAGAATCGGTACTTCAGTAGGTCTGTAGGCCCAACTGTCCTAACCGGTACTTCTAGTATAAGTACATTAGTATTATTCGATTTGATTATTGCATACCGGTAGGCTGTTTAAGAGATTAGGGACTGTACACCCCTTGTTTCTTTTGGAGCTTACTTATTTCTGTCAGTTTTATTTGTTTGTAGGCCAGTATTGAACAGAAGGCGTGTAAGCCTGATCATATTGTACAGACAATTTGTAGGCTGGGCTGTTGTCTGATTGCTGTTAAGTCCGAACGGATTGCAGTGTGTGTAGATCACCTGTCCGATAAAGAACGGTTAGGAAGTAGGGGCAGCCAAAGCTGTAAGGTAAACCCCCAACTAAAGAATAAGTCGTACTACTGGGTTAGAACGCATACTACCTAATCATTTCGGAGTCTGCATGTCCTGTAGTTTATTTAGGCTTGAGAGTAGTCTGCCATCGTTTAGTCTGTACTTTGTTTGTGTAGTCTGTACAGGTAGCGTATAATATTATTTAGATAATTTGTAGGCTGGATAGTTGTCTGGCTGTTATTAGGTCTGAACGGATTGCAGTGTGTGTAGAGCCTCTGTCCGATAAAGAACGGTTAGGAAGTAGGGGCAGCCAAAGCTGTAAGGTAAACCCCCATCTAAAGAATAAGTCGTACTACTGGGTTAGAACGCATACTACCTAACCATTTCGGAGTCTGCATGTCCTGTAGTTTATTTAGGCTTGATAGTAGTCTGTCAGTATTTGGTCTGCATTTTGTTTGAGTGGTTTGTACGCGTAGCGTAATATTTATTATTCAGAGTTTATGCGATTATTCGCAACATTCATTCCCCAAGTTTGTTCCTACAATAATTGTGTTTGTTATACATACCGCTATAGTTAAATTAACCCCGGTACTACACGGGCTGCTTGGCGTAGGTAAAGACTGGTGATTTTGTGCACCGGTCACTCCAGCAGATGCCGTGGTTCTTTTAACTGTTCAAGTATATTTAACTACTGATTATATGTTGTACAAGTACTCGTACCTAATTTAGGGTTTAGTGTACAGTGCTTTCCGAAAGTAATTAGTGTAGACATTATATTTGTGTTGTAAAGTGGTTGATAGGCACGTTCGATTAGCTCTATTAACTTCTAGGTAGGAACACTCCGTGATACATAACGTAGTACCTATAGCGATACGGCTATAGGTCGTCAGGCGGTGGTATTTTCCTATCTGGACAACGCAGTGTATTTACTACTACGTATTATTTTCAAATACCGCAGTACCCTGTCCGTTGTAATAACCAGATTTCTAACCCTTTGTTAGGCTGGTTTGTAGACTTCTTGTAAAATTACCCTGAAAATTCGTATTTTGTGTTTTTTTGTAAATTTTTGTGTTTATTTAGAGATTGTAATCTCACCCGAATTGTACGTAATTTGTAGTATTAAGTAACTTAGGTAAATTAGAATTATTTGTTTTAGTGTCCTATAAGTAACACTTCACTGAAAGCGCACCGCTTTGTGTAGTGATTACTCCCCAGAAATAATAACATTTATTTCAAACATTGACAAAACCCATTAAAACGGGTATATATATATTATAAATCAAATTTAACGATTTATAAATAGTAGGCCTACCATACAACCATTAGGTCTCAATATCAGTTGGATTACTGCTCAAATAACGATAATAAAGTAAGTAAAGTAACCAAGTAACCCTAAAATTCAGAAATTCAATTATTTAAAATAATTGATATACCGGTATTTACGATAGGCCTATTATCTTTATTTCTATAAATTTAGGCTGAAATTATACCGGTACTTGTAATTAATTCTAGTCCAGAATTATATATACTACAAACTGTAAGCTGTATACCGGTATTCCCGATAGGCATATTATATATTTATATATATTTGTGCTAAAATTATACCGGTATTCTGTGATAAACCTAGTCTGTAATAATACTTATATAGTTATATATACTATAAGCATACCGGTATTCTAATATAATATATATATCACGCTACACTGAGTAGCAGTATAGGTAATTAATTACTAGGCTAGCAGTTAATACTGAGTTACTAGACTTGCTCAGACTGTAATACAGCAGTAGACATTCAACTGTACACATAAACATGTCTGATACTAAGCAGAACCTGTCAGACAGTTTATTAGATGTAACTATCTGCGACTCAGATAGAGGCGTAGAACCGTCTAGTCGTAAGTTCAGTTCACCTCCCACTGTGAGGAAGGTCATCCCTCCTGTAGTAATAACAGAACTTAGGCTGGTCCAACATCGTAGGTCTATCATAGGCACTCGAGCTCAGGTCAAGCGGGACCAAGAAGCAGCGGAACAGCAACAACCCGTGAGCCAAGAAATTATTTCTCAGCGGCCCGACAGCTCCAGTAGTGAAGACACTGTAGAACTGACACCCGAGCGCGGAGCAAGGATGACGGATGCGGTTTATTCGGATCCCCTTCTCATCCTTCCTGCAGCCGTACTCACTAGGTTATTGATCGCTGTGGAAGAACACCAGATCGATTGGGCGAGAAGTAAACGCTCAACTAAAGATAGTTATGCGGGATACACAAGGGAAGAACTGAAGTCCATGGTCGAGTCGCAATTGAACTTCCCCGGACCCGGACTCCGATTGATTTATCAGAAGCTGCCTGGGAAGACATACACCGGATGGGAGTAGCCAAGGAAACCATCGATCCAGCTGTGTGGAAGAGGTCCGCAGCCGGATACGCACAGGGATTCTTCAGCTCTATGGAGCGAGTAGAAAAACAACTGTTACAACAACTTCAAGGACCTCAAGAGCAGGGACAACTGCTTTATCAAGTTAGAGAAAGAATTCTGCGAATCAGGCTAATATTATCAGCCTTTGAAGAGGCTTCTAAAAGAAGACAAGACACGTCGTTGCAAGTTGCCGTAAAGACTTGGTTTCAACGGGTGAGTCGCCAGGTTCAAGGAACAGCTCAGTGGAAAGCTCAGCTGGAGGAGCGCTCAACCCATGGAGAATCAACAGACGCTACTTTTTCCCAAGTGGAAAGTGAAGCGACGGCAGAGAAACCGCATAAGAGAGATGCCATTGACATCTATCTGTCAGACTATCAACGTTTTTTAGGTGATGACGAGTTGAGGAGAAGGTTAGATGGACTTAGCCCTAATAGCGAAGGAACTCAGCGTGTGTTGGATGCCATCGATGTGGAAATGAGGGCTGCGAATCAGGCTAAATTTGATGAACAACTCCGCCTGACACGAGTCCAAGAAGAACAAGTAAAGAAAAAACGTATAGAAGACAGAAAGAAAGCAGCAGTGGTAGCTGCAGAAGCAGAAAGAAAAGCGGCAGCTGCAGAAGCAGCGGCAGAGGCAAAAGCGGCCGAAGCTGAAAGAAAAGCGGCAGCGGCAGAAGCAGCGGTAGAGGCAAAAGCGGCCGAAGCTGAAAGAAAAGCAGCAGCGGCAGCGGCAGCGGCAGAAGCAAAAGCGGCCGAAGCTGAAAGAAAGGCGGCAGAGGCAGTGGCAGAAGCAGAACGGAGAGCGACTGAAGAAACCACCCAATTAGAATTGGAAAACATTCAGGAGAATCAAGACTGCATAAATAAACAGTTAACAGCTAGTAATATGCAGATGATGAATCGATCTACTCCCAAAAGACAGGGATATACATCATCTGAGGAAGGCGATACCACCGATACTGAAGGCAAAGGAAATAGATCTCGTCTAAGCAGACGTAAAAGAACATTCCACCGTCAGAAATTGCCTGATTTGCCTCCAGCTGTTAGAAGGCAACTAAATAACACCAACTTAGGTAGTACAGAGCCCACAGACCAAATAATTAAAATAGAAAGACTCCCTACTATAGTAGATGAGCCTGAAATAATTAGGCCTGTTCTTGAAATCACCCCTTCGGTGATAGACACACCTGTGCTCCCTGAAGCTACCCCTAAATTCCCTCTGCATAGCACTAAGCTACCTGTGCCCAGTAGAACTGCCCAGGAGACAGTTCAGGTCCTGGACCCCGAGCGAAATATTCATGATTTGTCGCCCGTTGTCCCTCGTCCGCCCGCTACAACGTTGGCGACTCCCGCTTCAGCGGTCGAATGGGTGGACGAGAGACGGCGGGGGATGGATCTCCTGCTCGGGCAGATGCAGGAGACTGTTCAGCAATTCAAGGGCACAGTAAGGGAAAGTAGGCTAGAGTTGCAAGAAGTGCAGCAAAGTATCGCGCTAGAACGCGATAAATTAGTAAATACACAAAGGGGTGCCCAAGGAGGTGAGGTCTCTATAGGGGTGCCCTTAACAGGCGGCGGCAGGCTCGTGAGGGTCTGGGGACACGTTAAATTGTGTATATAGTGCAGGGGAGTTACTGAAGGCCCTCGTGTCTCGCGAACCATGAATTAACATGGTGCCGTGGTACCGTCTAGTCGGCCTGTTGCCGTACTGCCAGTCCTGTACACAGTAGGGGTGGTGGCTTAGTGTGATCTGTGGTTTATGTGGTCTATGTGGTAGGTCTATGTGTGGTATGTATGAGTTGACCAGACTCTTTACTGTCTCCAATCGGTTGCCAAAACGTGTCTTTTCCCAGGGTAGCACTATTGGAATGGAGGTGTTGCATCGGAATGGACAGGTTCCTGATGATTCTGTTGGTACTACTATTGGAATGGAGGTGGCACCCGGAATATCGGCTGCAAGGAGGGGTTGGTGTTGTAGTGTGGTCCGAGTGAATGATACTCTGGAATCTGTGGTTTGTGTGTGTACGTGGTATACGTGAGTGTATGTATGGCCACTGCGAGTGGGTATGGGAACCCTTACCGGTTGGTTCAGTCGCCGTTGGTTATTAGTAGGACCATATCTTTACTGCGCCCCAGCATACTTTGTGCACACAAAGTTATTTTACCCTGTCGGTAAAATAAAGTACTCTAGACTCTTTATCAGTCTATACAATTTTGTCCCCTCTGATTTTGTTACCGATTTTGTCCTCCCCGATTATGTCTTCTGTGTGTGCGTGGTATGCGTCAGATTTGTGTTTACTGTTGTGTACTTGATTTCGTGAGCATCTATTGTGTACACGTGTACAGTGACTGGTAAGTGGTTACTTGTTCCTAGCTTTCGAGCTAGTCAGTATTGTTTGCGGAACCGACTTCCCCTCAATACTGCCGGCGAGGCGGGTGAAAACGGTCAATATTCCATGTTGGGTAGCGCAAGCCCACTTGGGACAAGACCGTCGGTTTGGCTCAAGGGCGACCTTGATGCTCGATCGCTATCGACTGGTCCACCCGCCGGTTGACTCTCTGAGTTGGCTCAATGTACAGTCAGGCCACAGTAAGTTGACAGTAGGCGAATTTTTTCTACTTCGTTCGGCTACACACGACGAGCTGTGCCGGTGTGATCGGGGGATTGAAAATTGAACCCAGGAAGCATCGGGCTACCCTCCGGCCCGGTCTGATAAAAACGGAGTCGGACTGGCCCCAGGGGTAGTGGAAAAGCGTCCGCCTCATGGGTGCGCCTCGGGGAGGAGCCCAGAAGGACGTAAGTGATACCACCACCCTTGGTAACAATGTGTCAACCTGTTAGGTCTGAAGTATCTCATGCGCAAGGTGTGGAGCCTACACGCATATATACTGCTAGCGAAGTAGAAACTCCTATAGTGAACCCTATTAAGGGTAATTATAGACCTGTTGATAATGACATTCCCTATAGACCTGATCATAATCCGAGAAATTTATATACCAATAACTCGATATTAAATAACACGATGGCCCAAGAAAGTTTTACGCGTCAAATGGCTAGAACCGAAGCCCGGCAAGCGGTGAAGGTGGGAGAGATCGTCAAGTTCAATGGAGATGAGATGAAATGGTCTCCTTTTAATGAATATTACAAAGATAACATACAGAACTCTGTACTATCTAATGGAGAGAAACTTAGATTCCTCATCGAGTGCTTGGAAGGATCTCCCAAGTTAATGGCGTTAAAGTTTATTGGACATCCAGACGGATTAAGACAAGTTTGGGATACACTAAACATCAGGTATGGTAATAGGAATAACATAGCTGGGTATTTGTATGCAAAGTTGGTAGCGCCCCGA